>JAPQNM010000648.1:77500-147305 GCA_029783475.1 Metacarcinus magister | reverse complement strand
CATGAACGCAACGAGTTGACGGGGAGAATGCTTTGTGCCGGCTTTCTTCGGCTATTTACCGTCGACAGGAGAAGATTGTGTTGGTTTCCAGGTGGTTTCCACATTATTTCGCAAACATCTTCTACGAACACCTTACCCACGGCGGACAGTACAGTAGTAGGGCTAGGGAGTAGCTATGGTGTCTGTTGTGTGTCCCGTGAACTTTGTCGACGTGGCGTCAGGGGCTTGGGCTAGTCTGGACTCCTTTTTTGTGGTTCCCTCTCTTTAACAGCGTCTGTAGTTTAGTCGTGGTACGTTGGGCAGTCCCTGGACTCTCTTTTGTAGTGATCGGAACAGCACATCATGAGCCTCGTCAGGCAGCGAGCTGGCCATTCAATTTTTTGTGCTCGAGTAGCTCAGTGCAAGCATATAGTATAGTAAGTAACCAAAGGTTCTGAACCAGCTCTCTTGTTGCGCAGTTTTTTAAGTACTCTGGGGCTGATGTTATCAGGGTCTGCTGCTTTCCCTGCATCAACGTCTCTAAGTACTTTATCCACTTGTTTTGCGGTGACCTGAACTGACGTGATAGTGTGGTCAGCTTTCCGTGGCAGAACAGGTGGGGGACGGTTGGAGTCCTCTACTGGCATTTTTTCAGCAAATAGTTCTGCCAGGAGAGCAGCTCTGTCTTCGCTGCTCGTTGTTGTGGACCCGTCAGGTCTGGTGAGGGGGGGCACGCTGTCCTGGTGCAGTATTCCCTGCTGTTCTTTAACGAGTGCCCACCATGTCTTGTTCCCTACACCTGGACCGCTTAGTTTCCTCCTCTTCACCACCTCCCAGTGTTCCCTCGCCCACTTGGAGGTGACTGTCATCCTCCTACAAGCCGCCCGGTGTAGGACGAGGTTCTGGTGTGTGGGGCGTCGTTTGTACCTCCTCCATGTTGAATATTTGGCCTCGGCGGCAGCACGACATCGAAAACCAAACCAAGGAGGGTCTGTGGCCTTGGTGAGATACGTGCGGTGAGGAACGAATTGAGACTGGAGGGCAAGCAGCGTTGAGGTGAGGAGACGGGTCTTCTCCTTTACATATCCGATAAGTAGCGCCTCCCAGTCTGTGTTGTGCAGTGCTTGCCTCATGGGAGGCCAGTCTGCCTTATCCCACATCCATATCGTTCGGTGAATCGTGCCTTCCCTTGCCGCGTTGAGGTGGATACGTGTCAGCACGGCGTGGTGGTCTGAACTATCCACTTTTCCCATCTGTTGACATCTGATATTGGCCTCAGGAAGGTCAGAAAGCACTGGGTCGAGTAGCCCTCCCCGTTCGTGGGTCGGGAAAGTGACATGGTTGACTAGGCCTTGGATTGACACTAGGTTATCGTAGGCTTGCTGCTCTAAGTGGAAGTTAAGATCCCCCACGACGAGGATATTCTTACATCCGTGGCGTTGAAGTAAGTTGTCCAGCTCCTCCGCCAGGAAGTCAAAGGAGGAGCGTCCTTGTCTTGGGGGGCGGTATAGGACGCAGAGTAGCAAACCACTGTTGTCTTGAAGCACTATACGAAAAAATAGTGCTTCCATTAGGTGAGGCAGGTTGGGTGACACTTCCTGGGTCTGGAGGTCATTCTTAAAACAAGCAGCAACACCGCCAGTTCTGCTGATTCGGTCTTTCCTCACCCAGTGTTTGTATCCAGGTATCCTGCCGTATGTTGGCTCCACCTCGCCATTCAGCCATGTTTCACTCACTACCACGATGTCAGCTTTATGTCGTAAGACATAGTTGTGTGAGAGTTCCCCGACATTAGTGCGGAGGCCCCTTACGTTGGCTGACACGACAGTAAGCTGTGGGGTGCGGCTGTGGCTCAGACGTACTTCAGGGCGGCGTGGTAGAGACCGGTTGGAGTTTTCCTTAATACGCCTAGTAGCCGCCCCGAGGGGATGAGGACCATTCGCGGGATGGGTATCCAGACTGCTTCTCTCATCTATTGTGTTTCCAGCTAGGGTCACGAAAGGGCGCTGGGCTGGGGGTATGAGTGGTGGGTTTGCCTGCTGTCTCTACCCTCAGCCAGGACTTTTCTCAGAATAACTTCCTGTCTAGCGTCGGCTGCTCGAGAGAAGCATTGCTCTGTTATGTGTCCAGGCCGTGAGCAGTAGTGGCAGGTGTCGCGTCCTTGAGCCATGGGGGGAAGGTGGCGAGGCCTCTTGGGTGGAATGTTAGGAGGTGAGGACTGGGGCTGCCCTCCTCCTCTACCTGCATTTTGTCGTCTCTCGTCATTTCTTCTTTGCATGTGTGTATTATTCCTGTTGTTGTTGTTGTTGTTGTTATTTCTTGTAGGCTGCTCCGTGCTGGTTGTGGCAGAGCTAGCAGTGTTGGTGGAGGCTGCAGTGGTCAAGCATGGGGTGGGTATCAGGGGTAAGGGTGGAGGGAGAGGAGGTGGCGGTGGTAGAGATGGAAGTGGTGGTGGTGATGGTGGCGGCCGTGGTGGGACGGGTTGGTCCCAGGCGGCCTCGGGGTAGACGCCTCGGGCGGTCAGACTCCCACCACTGCTTTATACTGGGGGTAGAGGCACAGGCGCTTGCCCAGGCATTATCGATCGACGTGGCGACGGCAGTGGTACCTATGGTGCGGGTTGACCTCCTCTCGTCCGCGTCTCTCGCGTCGCTTAGGGCTTCTATCAGGTTATATATATCCAGCAATGGTGGTTTCTTGTCTAGTATCCAGTCCCGTTGTAATGTGAGTGGCTGAATCATGTTGCTGTTCCCCGACACCTCATTTTTGAGACGTAAGGTGTGAGTCACGAGCTCCTCCTCCTCCATCTCCATGTAGAGTTCTCTCTCGTTCTCTCTCTCTCGTTCTCTCTCGTTCTCTCTCGTTCTCTCTCGTTCTCTCTCGTTCTCTCTCGTTCTCTCTCTCTCTCTCTCTCTCTCTCTCTCTCTCTCTCTCTCTCTCTCTCTCTCTCTCCTCTCTCTCTCTCTCTCTCTCTCTCTCTCTCTCTCTCTCTCTCTCTCTCTCTCTCTCTCTCCTCTCTCTCTCTCTCTCTCTCTCTCTCTCTCTCTCTCTCTCTCTCTCTCTCTCTCTCTCTCTCTCTCTCTCCTCTCTCTCTCTCTCTCTCTCTCTCTCTCTCTCTCTCTCTCTCTCTCTCTCTCTCTCTCTCTCTCTCTCTCTCTCTCTCTCTCTCTCTCTCTCTCTCTCTCTCTCTCTCTCTCTCTCTCTCTCTCTCTCTTCTCTCTCTCTCTCTCTCTCTCTCTCTCTCTCTCTCTCTCTCTCTCTCTCTCTCTCTCTCTCTCTCTCTCTCTCTCTCTCTCTCTCTCTCTCTCTCTCTCTCTCTCTCTCTCTCTCTCTCTCTCTTCTCTCTCTCTCTCTCTCTCTCTCTCTCTCTCTCTCTCTCTCTCTCTCTCTCTCTCTCTCTCTCTCTCTCTCTCTCTCTCTCTCTCTCTCTCTCTCTCTCTCTCTCTCTCTTTTTCTCGCTCTAATTCTATGCATATCTTTAAACTGTAATGTTGGTCTAACATTCTTTACTTCAAGATAAAACTCTAGAAAAATTCAAACAGTAAAGTTCTTCGTATATTTGTATGTATGCATGCATCTCCTGTGTGTGTGTGTGTGTGTGTGTGTGTGTGTGTGTGTGTGTGTGTGTGTGTGTGTGTGTGTGTGTGTGTGTGTGTGTGTGTGTGTGTGTGTGTGTGTGTGTGTGTGTGTGTGTGTGTGTGTAGTAGCACCATGAATCTAGATAGAGGTGGTTCAAGAAGGTATTGAACGGTAATGGTTGTGACATTTTCCACATGGATATGGATAAACAATAAGTTGAGGATCAGCTGTGGCATCAGGAGACAACAAATAACTCTTACTAATGAATACCTGTGTTACGGGATCTTTTTCTAATTTCTCTGAAACTCGCGGCGATATAATTCTGGTAGGTGAATAACAGGCCTTCCGAACACAACCTCGTTCACTCACCTTCTTCCGGGAGATTCTAATCACCTAAGTCTTAAATCTAATGTGCCCAGAGTGTTTGGCAAAATTAAACAAGTACTGACAAGCTTCTTTTGTTTATTTAAATAAACTCACCCTGGAAAAGAATCACTTTAAAACACACACACCATTCACACTCTAACCTGGCTATCAAAACTTAATTGTAATCCTTAATGACACCTTACTGTACTCACGACCTTCCGTACTCTTAAGAAAGCAGCGAGGGCGTACTGGGCTGCGTGGGCCACGTGGCGTGGCGTGGGCGTCGCGGGCGGCGTGGGTTGGCGTGGGCGTGTGGATCCAGCTTCACAGCCTTCTTCAGCTTAAACACCGCCTGTTTCACTGCAAAGAGACTTTACATATTCCCTCGTTTATCCTTGTAATCGCAGTCAGACTGACGATGCGAGATTACAAGGGAAATGCGAGAAAAATACGCAGAAAAGAATCACCCCACAGTGCAGTGAACCTCATGTTACACACGGGTCAACCAGACTGACCTGCCTCGGTCAGCGTTGTTGAACTTTACCTGGCCTTGGTTATCGAGTTGCCATACGCCGCCATTCGGCGTCTTCTGCAAGACTAAATTTGTATAATGTAACCTTAATCTAACATGCCCGTAATTATTATACATCATGCAGCTATCCTAAACATCATGGAGTCATGCTCACCATGCAAATGTCTTCCAGCCTGCTTCTTACCCCCAAGGATTGTAATCTAAGCTGGAGCCTGGACTCGCGCCAAATCTGAATCCCGGGTCCTGATTGGTAGCGGCACGTCCTTTACTAATGACATCAAAAGGGGGGGGAGGTAAGCTCTCTGCCCCTTGTATGTATGGAATTTTTCCCCGCCAGAAAGCATAGCTGTCTGGAGTCACGTAGGCAGAATCTCGAACCATGACAACCTGCATGTGATCACCTTTATTTTCCCAGTATGAAACCTTCCTTGCCTAACAACACACCACCTTAACAACTCCTTCTAAAATTTGGACTCCAATTTATATCTAATCATCCCCCTTGCTTGTGTTAGTCTGCTTCTTTGACTCTTCCTTTCACCTACACACCATTGCCTCGCTGCACGGCCCAAGAGACTTGGCCAAGGTTAATTTTAGGCCATTGAACACGGGGAGGTTGAGTTCGAGTTGGGATTTGTAGCCTATTCACGGGCACCGGGATAACAGAAGGATAGTGCGGCAGGAAGAACAGGGAAGGAGCAAGTCAAGGGAGAGAATGAGACGACGAGGGACAGGCTCGGGAGGGAGACGTAGGAGGGAAGGAAATATTAGTGGGAGAGATGGCAGAGCAGGAAAATATAGAAGGGGGTAGTTAATAGAAAGCGAGCAGCAGCAGCAGCAGAGAGAGAGAGAGAGAGAGAGAGAGAGAGAGAGAGAGAGAGAGAGAGAGAGAGAGAGAGAGAGAGAGAGAGAGAGAGAGATGAGAGAGAGAGAGAGAGAGAGAGAGAGAGAGAGAGAGAGAGAGAAGAGAGAGAAGAGAGAGAGAGAGAGAGAGAGAGAGAGAGAGGAGAGAGAGAGAGATGAGAGAGAGAGAGAGAGAGAGAGAGAGAGAGAGAGAGAGAGAGAGAGGAGAGAGAGAGAGAGAGAGAGAGAGAGAGAGAGAGAAAGCAAATCTAAAATTGCTGACCAAAGACAGCAGGAATTAGTGGAGGCAGTGAGAGAAAGTAACCAGGAGACTTTAATAGCCTTGACAACGGTCACCTGGCACCTACAACAGCCGAACTCACACCCAGTGAGGTCAGGTGGACCAGCACTGACGGCCCCCCAAGGGACCCCAGCACCCCAACATCCCTGGTCTTTCACCCCTCCACCCCTCTATTATGGAGCTGCCACCGCGCCACCACACTTCACGCACCTCCTCTAAGGCGGCAGCTAGTGAGGTGAGGATTGTGTCTGCTAATATAAGAGCTTTTCATACCAACGTTGGTGAACTCACGCACAATGTGATGATTAAAAATCGTGCTGACGTTGTGTTTGTGTGTGAGACCTTCCTTGACGCCAATGTGCCAGTGAACTATGCTCGTGTGCGCGGTTATTCAACCTGGAACAGAAAGGACCGTTCAACCCAAGGTGGCGGGGTGGCCTTTTGTTATAAGGAAAGCCTCAATGTACAGGAAATTGAGCCCCCCGTGCCCGTGCCCAGGGAACTTGAAATACTGTCACTGAAAATAACTGATACCAACGGGAAGGGATTATTGTGTGTTGGGTGTTATCGCCCTCCCTCGCAAGGCACCGCACTGATTGGCTACCTGACAGTGAACTTGGATGCAATGATGGTGGCAAATCAGTGCGAATATGTGATTATCATTGGTGACCTAAATCAGAACACTGTGCGCGAGGCATTTAACACACTGTTAGTTGTGCATGACTTACACAACCACGTCACTTTCCCCACCCACAGCTCTGGATAGTCCCTCGATCCAGTGGTGACGGACATTCCTCCTAACACCACCCAGTGTTCCTCCCTTGGATTTGTGGGCACTTCTGACCACGTGGCGGTCCTAACAAGGATTACTTTCAAGAGGCCGCGTGAAGAGTGCCACACCCGCACGCTGTGGAGGTGGGAGAAGGCTAACTGGCAGCCCTGCGAGCCTCCCTGAGAGGAACAAACTGGGGTGACGTGTTGTGTGGCGACACCGAGGAGCTCCACGCCCTACAGGCTCGTTGGGTGCCCCACTCCTCACATCAAACCAAGGCAACTGACCAACCTTGGTTTGGGCCAGAATGCCGTGCTGCCTCTGACGCCAGGTACCGCTCCTGGCTTGCCTTCAATAGGCATCCGACAGCCCGGAACAGGCAGTGGCATAGAGAGGCAACCGAGCACATGAAGTCCACTCAGGAGTGGGCCTCTAATCAATGGGCAATAAACCTCAGAAGAAAACTGAAGGGCGGCCATGTTGGGACCAAACGGTGGTGGAGCCTTGTTAAGGAGAAACAAGGTGTGTCTCGGGGGAACACCATCCCTCCCCTCCACCGGAGTGACGGCAGCGTGGCCCAGACCCCTCGTGACAAAGTGAACTTGCTGGCCAAGCATTTCACTGAAAAATGTGCGTGCCTGACCCCAAAAGACCTCCACCCACACTACCAGACATTGTTAAAGACAAACTATCGTGTGTCACAACGAGTGAGACGGAGGTGGAGGCAGTGTTATTAAAACTTGATGTGCAAAAAGCGGTGGGTCCAGATAACCTCAGTCCCCGCCTTCTTCGCCAGTGTGCCGATGAGCTGGCTCGCCCACTCACCATGTTATTTAACCAGTGCTTGCGGACCAGCAGGTGGCCAAGTGCTTGGAAAGTGAGTAATGTGTTCCCAGTGCACAAGAAAAATGATAAAACAGTGACCAAAAATTACCGCCCAGTATCCCTGCTGCCTGTGCTTAGTAAGGTGCTCAAGTCCATAGTGGCCTCAAGAGTCACTGTGCACCTCGAGAAACACCACCTCCTATGCACCCGGCAGTTTGGGTTCAGGCCGGCAGATCGGACGCTGACCTGCCTCCGCTGCTCACCTCGGAGTGGAGTGCTGCCCTGGACGCAGGGAAGGCTACTGCCGTCGTTGCCCTTGACATTGAGGAAGCTTTTGACAGGGTGTGGCACTCAGGTCTCCTTGCAAAACTCCGTGCAGCAGGTGTTTGGTGACTATTTGAGGGAGAGGCAGCTCAAAGTGGTCGTCGACGGGCAAGAGTCAGAGAAGCAGCCAATAAGAGCAGGTGTCCCTCAAGGAAGCTGTCTCGGCCCCCTTCTCTAAAACGTATATATAAATGATCTCCTGAACCTGATCCCCAGTGTGAGGGCTTATGCTGATGACCTCACACTGGCACAGAGATACAGCCCGGGGGCATATTTCCGAAATCTTCATCCCTTGTCCATACGCTCCGCCCTCACCAGTGACGTCGCATGACTCTGCGTCGTGATTTGCTGGCTACGCTCGGCTCTCGCGCCATCCCCCCGCCCCTTGTTTCTCTCTCTCTCTCTCTCCTCTCTCTCTCTCTCTCTCTCTCTCTCTCTCTCTCTCTCTCTCTCTCTCTCTCTCTCTCTCTCTCTCTCTCTCTCTCCTCTCTCTCTCTCCCTCTCTCTCTTTCTCTCCCTTGTTAACCACCACAATTGTTGCTTTATGTGGAAGATTACACAAACCAGTGGATGATGTGGAATTAAATAGTGGAGTGTGTTTTTCTGTGTTTTATTTATGAGTGTTGTAGCCACGAACGGACTTTATAGACTTGAAGTTCGGGCTGTAAGAACAACACACGGCTATATCTTTTCTTCTGAGAAAACAGTGCCCAACCGCCCACATATTTCCGAAATCTTCATCACATTTTCAGACGCCCCGCCCTCGCCAGTGACGTAGGCAGACTCTGCCTCGTGATTGGCTGGCTTACCATCAGCTCTCCACACCATCTCCACACCCGCCTTTGCCTCCCGCTCCCTTCCTTCTCTCCTGCTCGCCACCCCCTCCCCGCTTTTTTTCTCCCGCGCTCTCACTGCCTCCCTCCCCCCTCCCTATCACCCACCCACCCCACTTTTTTCTCTCCCTCTCTGTCTTCCCCCTCTATAACAAAATAGTAGGGGAGAGAGAGAGAGAGAGAGAGAGAGAGAGAGAGAGAGAGAGAGAGAGAGGAGAGAGAGAGAGAGAGAGAGAGAGAGAGGAGAGAGAGAGAGAGAGAGAGAGAGAGAGAAGAAAAATCTTCAAGGTCACTGGATCACACGCACATACACACACACACACACACACACACACACACACATACACACACACGTACTTTATCTATCTATTTATCGTGAGAGAGAGAGAGAGAGAGAGAGAGAGAGAGAGAGAGAGAGAGAGAGAGAGAGAGAGAGAGAGAGAGAGAGAGAGAGAGGAGAGAGAGAGAGAGAGAGAGAGAGAGAGAGAGAGAGAGAGAGAGAGAGAGAGAGAGACAGGATTGCCGATCGCGGGAAAAAATTGGTGACTCCAAATGTTGTAACCTTATCCAATATCACCATCCTACCAGAAATCACTAAGGAAAACTGAGCCTACCATCGTCATTGTAATACATTGATGCATATCTTGACCATAATTTGATTGCAGTGTGAATGTGCCTATAATACGAAAATCTAAGGAAAAGAAGACAGTGCATACAGAATTTTTCTAATTAAACTAATTAAACTCGCTGTAACTACCTTAGTTTTACATGCCTTGTATTTTCAATCATTGATTCGAGTTCTGCAAACTTTGCTGATTCCTACGGTATGTAACAAATAGTGATAGAAAAAAAAATTGTTGTTAAAATAGCCCGATAAGGTAGATAGATAGTTTGTGTGTGTATGTATGTGTGCGTGTGTATGTCTGTTGTGCGGTGTGTGTGTGCGTGTGTGTGTGTGTGTATGACGTCTCAAATTTTTACGTTCTCTACATATAACACACAAACTTACACACTAACACATATATATCATATAGCAAAGCAAGAGCCAATCTGTAGCATTGGGTGTTTGTGAGTGTTTGTAGCTAGTTGGTCCACTGGATAATGAGAAAACTCAGATCCAGTTTAAGGTTATTTATTTTTCAAAATTACAGACTGTATATAATATATGCCGAGAAGTTGATGAACATGGTATTTTGAATATGCGCACTGTTTGATGACATTGCGCGCAAAGTTGTTATTGAGTGCTGGTTTGCACGCTGCAATAATGGTGAGTATATAGACAAAAGATAAACATGAATAAAGAATATTTAAATGTAACAATGAAAAACATAATAAAAAAGATTACACACACTTTCATTGTTGTGGGAGAGTAGAGAATGATCCGCGCTGACGGGATTGATTGATTGATTGATTGGTGACAATAGATCATGGTGCCGCAACATCGAGGTCATTTGGCACCGTACTAAAAACACTAAAAATTAAAAAGCTACCTAAATACTACATAAAAAGAAAAAGAAATCTACAGGAGGTGGAGAAAGCCACTTTCCTGTAGGAATTTTAACACTTCATGTCCCGGGGAGAGTGCCTCCTCCCCCAGCACCAGAGAGAGAGAGAAACTCCCATCTCTGCTCCGACACTGGGCAAGGTACTGCTCTCGCAATTCCCTCAGACTGGGGCACTCGACCAGCAAGTGCCGCACAGTCAGGGGAACTAAGCAATCATCACAATAGGGCTCAACTCCCCGGGACATGAGGAAAACCGTGGGTGAGGCGGGTATGGCCCGTCCGTAGACGGGCCAATGCTGTCTCACGGCAGCGGCCTCGGACGTGCGCATAAGACCAGGGGCTCACAGCCCTTGCGGTAATTGCACCCATCTTGGAGGTAGCTCTATTGGCATTCCATCTCTCTTGCCAAACTACAACAATAGCGGCTCGAATTGTGGGAAACAGGTCTCTGTGAGGGACGGGGCAGGTAGTGACTTGACGTGAGGCGCCAGTCTTAGCTAGCTCATCTGCCTTCTCGTTCCCTTTAACAGAGACATGGGCTGGTACCCAACAAAAAAAAATTCTGTGCCCACGACGGGCTGCTAGTACGAGCCAGTTGAAAATTTCTGAGACTATTGGATGTGCGTTATTAAAATCCTCAAGTGCTGACAAAGCTGCTCTGGAGTCTGAAAAAATAACAAAACCTCCAACATTCAAGGTAAAAAGAGATTTTATCGCTACTAAAATGGCCCACAGCTCTGCGGTAAAAATTGATGTACAGGGGGGTAGACTGCCGCACCGGGTAAAATCAGGGAAGACAGCTCCAAATCCGACGCCTGCATCGGATTTGGAGCCGTCAGTAAAAATGGGCGTGCAACCCTCATGTACGGAGGCATGATCGGTGAACAAAGTCCTCGCAGCATGCTCCGACATAGCACTCTTGGTATCCGGCATGTAACGGCAATACGATACTGCCAGCCGCTTCCACGGCGGGACATGCAATAATCGTGGGACAGCTATGGCAGGGCGAGGAAGGGACAACTCTTCAATCACGCCACGAGCCCGAAAGCCAAAAGGCTGTGGGAAGTGCGGTTGCTGGGTGAAAGTGGCGTCCCGTGAAGTGTCCGTCACAGCACTGTAAGTGGGATCACCATAGAGACTTTGGCATCTGAACCACAAACGTGCCATCTGAGTCTGACGGTGAAGGTCGAGGGGTAACACTCCTGCATCTACGAGTAGACTGGGGATTGGGCAAGGCCGAAAGGCGCCCGTCGCCAGTCTGATTCCACCGTGATGTACAGAGTCGAGAGTACGAAGGCGAGGGGATGTGGCTGAAGCGTAGACTTGGGAACCGTAATCTAACTTCGACAGAACGAAACAGTGATATAAACGGAGGAGAATGGTGCGGTCAGCTCCCCAAGACACATGGGAAAGAAAACGGAGCAGGGACATCCGCCGCTGGCAAGCAGCTTTCAGGTCCCGCAGGTGTGGCAACCATGTAAGGCGTCTGTCAAGTATTAAGCCCAAGAATCGAGTCGTTTCAACTACTGGCAGTCTCCTGCCATAGAGGTATAGGTCTGGATCCCTAAAATCACCTCTGCTTCGAGAGAAAAGCATAGCAACCGTCTTTGTGGGGGAAAAGTTAAAACCATAACTATCGGCCCAACGGGTGACCCGGCCAAGAGCCAACTGGATGTGTCGCTCGGCCACATCGAGACGAGAGGAAGCGTAGGAGAGGGAAAAGTCATCAGCGTATAGCGTGCATCGAAAGTCCCGGTGGACGCACTCGGTGATGCTATTAATGGCAACGCTGAATAGAGTGACACTGAGGACACTACCTTGTGGGACTCCTTCTTCTTGCTCAAAAGAGCTAGAAAGAGCAGTGCCCACCCTCACCCTAAAAGTACGGTCCTGTAAAAAAGACCGGAGGAACAGAGGGAGGTGACCCCTGAGTCCAACCGTATGGAGAGCTCGTAGAATGCCATACCTCCAGGTGGTGTCGTATGCCTTTTCAAGGTCGAAAAAGACGCTCACAACCCGCTGCCTGTAAGCAAAAGCTTGGCAGATAGTTTTTTCTAATCGCAGAAGAGCGTCTAAAGTAGAGCGAGATCGACGAAAACCACACTGTACTGCCGAAAGATGGCCACCCTTCTCTAGGAACCAGACTAGACGAATGTTAACCATCTTCTCCAAAACTTTAATCATGCAAACGGTAAGGGCAATGGGTCGATAGCTAAGGGGGAGTGAGGCGTCCTTTCCAGGCTTGGGGATTGGTATGACTATAGCAGACTTCCAGGAGGGTGGTACGTATCCGTCACTCCACATCCTATTAAATAATCCTAGGAGGAAGGACAGTGATCCAGAATTTAGGTGACGGATCATTGAGTATATAATGTTATCTGCCCCTGGGGAAGAGTCCTTACACGAAGATAAAGCTGAACGCAGTTCCGGTGGAGAGTAAGGGACATTGTAATTTTCACCCCCACGAGATGAAAAGTCTAGTTGGCGAGCCTCGTCTGCCTCAAACTGGCGACGCACTGCTGGAGATCTCGAGGCCCGGCTGGACACCAAAGAAAAAGTCTCAGCGAGTGTGTTGGCTACCGCCTGGCTGTTAGATACCTTATCCCCGTTGACATGGAGGACCGGAGGCGGACCTGGAGAGAACTTTCCTGCTATCTTCCGCACGCGCTTGAATACCTGCGACATAGGTGTCTGCACGTTCAATGTGGAGACAAAAGATGCAAGGGACTTACGGCGAGCATCCTTGAGGACTCGACGAGCCTTAGCTCTAGCCAGTCTGTATTGTCCCCGGAAAAATTCGGTTTTGTGTCGACGGTACCTACCAAAAGCTCGACGACGCTCTGTCACTGCCTGTCTACACTCATCAGACCACCAGGGGACCGGTCGGCGCTTGGTAAACCCTGTGGTCTGAGGGATGGAAAGCTCACCAGCTCGCTGGAGTATAGATGTAAAATACTCGACAGCGCTGTCTTTGTCTAAAAACTCATCAACCTCGCAGTCAACTATAGCAAGTTGTTTAAAAAGTCCCCAGTCAGCGCGGTCTAGCCGCCAGCGGGGACACGGGGTAAGGGGAGGACGTCGGGAGAAGGCAGGAGTATAGGGTAGTGGTCACTCCCACAAAGATCTCCTGTGACGCTCCATGTGAAGTCAAGTAGGGTGTCGGTAGAACACAATAATAAATCTAGGGCCGAGGTGGTGTCTGTCTGGATGTGGTAGTGTGTATGGTCACCGGTGTTAAAAATACCTAGATCTAAGGCTTCAACCACAGTGGCAATCATTGCTCCCCTGGGGTTGATAAGTGTATCTCCCCACAGGGTGTGCCGACCATTAAATTCTCCTAAAACAATAAACGGGGAAGGCAATTGCTGGACTAGGGAAACGAAGTCCTCTCTGTCTACTGGAGAATTGGGAGGGAGGTATAAAGAGCAGACAGTGTAAGTTCTCCTGAGGTTGAGCTGGACAGCCACCAGCTGCAGGGGGGAGACAATATTAAAAGATGTAAAAGCAATGCCTCGTGAGTTATCTAAAAAAATTGCTGTTCCACCATGATGGCCTTGTGCGCGATCATGAGGAGAGTAAAAGCCAGAGTAACCCCTGGGTGTAGGATGGGAGGACGAACCAATCATAGTCTCCTGCAGACAGACACAGACCGGCTGGTGTCTTCCCAGGAGTAGACTGAGCTCCTCCCAATTCCCTCTCAACCCACGAAGGTTCCACTGTAAAATATTAAAAATATTAAAATTAACGGTGCGTGGGGAGGCCCCTAGAAGAGACCCTCCCAACACCAGTATCCTTCTTGCTCTTACCCTGCCTAATGGCAGTGGCTAGAGCAGTGGAGGCAGTGGACAATCGCCTTGCAGTCTTTCCTAGCCCAGTGGCCAGTGAGGTGGCCACAGCAGCAGGAGCAGTGATGATGGCGTGACCGGACACCGGGGTAGGAGTGACGGCCGGAGCCGACACCAAGGCGGAAGTAACGGCCGTAGCCGACACAGGGGCGGAAGTAACGGCCAGAGCCGTCACCGGGGCAGGAGTGTTGGTCGAAGTCAACACCGAGGTGGGAGTGACGGTCGGAGCCGACACCAGGGGGGGAGTGACGACCGGAGCCGACACCGGGGTGGGAGTGACGGCCGGAGCCGACACCGGGGTAGAAATGACGGCCGGAGCCGACACCGGGGTAGAAGTGAATGCCGGAGCCGACACCGGGGTGGGAGTGACGGCCGGAGCCGACACCTGGGTGGGAGTGACGGTCAGAGCCGACACCGGGGAGGTAGTGACGGCCGAAGCCGACACTGGGGTAGAAGTGACGGCCGGAGTCGACACTGGTGGGGGCCTTCGAGGCCCACCAGAGGGTGTAGAGGATCGTGCCTCCTTAGGAAGGGGCACCTCCTCAATGGAGTCCTCACTTCTGCTACGCTTATGGTGTGATGGCGTAGCAGTAGGGGCCTGAGTGAGTTCCTCTGACACCTCCATAGATGGAGAGGGCAGAGCAGCAGGAGCAACAGCATTTTTGTGGGAATCATTTTGTGGCTTAGCCACTTGGTGCACTGTAGCAGTCGTTTTGCGTAGTTGACGTCTATTACTAAGAGAGGAAAACATAGTTGCATAAGTCACTCCTGGACGTATATGTGTAGTAAGAACTCTACGCTTTGCCTCGGCAAAATCAATTTTCTCCGTGGTCCTGATGGAGAGTACTTCCCTCTCAAATCTGTAGCGGTCGCAGTCTTTTGAGTAAGCTGGGTGAGGTCCGTGGCAGTTAAAACAGGAGACAGGACCAAGGCAGGTCGTGCCATCGTGATCCGTCGTACCACAGGACGGGCACACCGCTGGTAGGCCATCTTGCAACCTACGGCAGGAACGACTGACATGTCCGAATGCCTGACAGTGATAGCATCGCCTAGGGGACGGTATGTATGCTTTTACTGGGAGGCGGAGCCACGCCAGTTTGACAACTTCAGGCAGTTTGAGTCGGTCGAAAGTGAGAAAGAGGGTAGGAGTGGGAACAAGAACTCCATCAACTTTCCTTTGTAGACGATCAACTCCTACAACACCCTGATCACTCAGTTCGTGTAGAAGCTTTTCGTTTGAGTAGCGCATGATGTCACGAGAAAAGATGACCCCCTTACACTGGTTGAGGGTAGCGTGTGGAGTACACGCCACCTGCGTTCCAGGGACAGAGGAGATCGCTCTGAGGCGAGCACTCTCTTCCGGGGACGACACCTCCACTAGGAGACTACCATCCCTTTGGGAGGAGACCTTAGGCTCGCGTCCACAAACTTTAATGAGTGCTCGATGTACGTCAAATATGTCTAGATCCATAACAGACACACCATCAAGAGACTTAATAACAAGGAATTGTTCGTAATATGCCGGCTCGAAAGTACCTGGTAGAGTCTGAATGAGAGGGCCTGAAAAGCCCTTCTGTGCGTTAACGCGTGTTTGTTTTCTAGGCTTATAATTCAAAAATTCTCGGTTCGAATCTGTAGAATTCGAAGCGGAGGGGACAGTGGTCCCAGTTGCTCCACCCGTGGCCCGGAAAGGCTCAAGCGTGGCGATAAGGGAAGATCGAGAAGAAGAAGCCGGGGACGAGCGGACGTCAGGGAGCGAGCTTGGTCGCGAAAGTGGTGGTGAAGATGCCATAAAATATTAAGAAAAATTTTGCTTCCCCACCCCCCCACCCACCACGGAGCCCAACAAGGGAGGGATGTATGTTGAGGCACGACGGCTCCTAACAGCCCTAGGGGTAGTGGGGGAAGGATACGCAGCCACTGCCTGGAGTGAGGTGGCAGCCGCGGGACCGTTGCGGTGCCCACCAGACGCGCTGACGGGAACTGCTATATTACTCCCCCCCTAGTGACGAGGAAGGAGGAACGTTAAAAGGAACAGAGACAAACATATGCCATAATAGTCTTGATGAGGTGGAGAGGCGTGATGACGAGAGGCACCGCCGGCGTGACTGCGGCTGCAGGAGTGCGAGGGCTGTAGAAGTCACCTGGGCTGCTGAGATGCGAGGCTTCGTGGAGGATGCGTGTGGAGAAGCAAGAGGAGCAGTGACGACGCAGATGCAGCTACATACCATGTATAAGGGCTGGAGGACGGCTCCGTGCTGGCAGCAAGGGCGGTGGTTACGGCTCTGTGCTGGCAGCGTGGGCATGTGTGTTGACGTCGGGCGGCGACTGTAGGGCTGCGGTCACGGCAGGGCTCTGGGTGGGCCGAGTGGGCGAGGAGCAGCAGGCGTGGCAGGGCTCCGGGCGGGCCGCTTGTGTGAGTGGCAGCGGGCGGAGCAAAGTGAAGGCGGTGAAGACTAGCCGTGGCGGCACGTTGAGGAGCGTGGGAGAGTGCCTCGTATCTGCGGTGCTGAAGGGCTACTGGGCTGCAGAAGGCAGCGGTGCAGGGCTGCAGAAGGCCGCGGTGCAGAGCTGCAGGGGGCCGCGGTGCTGGGCTGCAGGAGGCGTGAGGGTTGGCGACTCGTAGCAGCGGTAGGGATCTAGGAGGCAGGGCTCCGGGCGGGCAGCGTGGGCGAGGACGTTGGAGACAAACCGTGGCGTGGGGGTGCAGGGCTGCGGCAGCGATCTTGTAGTGAGGCGTGAGTCATGGCTAGTGAAGGCAGGCGCGCGGAAGGCGGCGGCGGCCTGTGGGGAGCCTGGGTTTACCATCCTGGTGTCGTGTTACAGATATCACGGACACTGTCACAGGTATCGCAGGCACTGTTACAGATATCGCGGGAACTGTCACGAGTGGTTACATCCTGGGCACTGTTACAATGTCGCGGGCACTGTCACGGGTGGTTACATCCTGGGCACTGTGGTCACTGTAGGTATCCAGGGGAAGAGGTGTGCACACTGCAAGGGATCCAGGGAGTGAGCATGCTCCAGGGAAGAGGTGTGGGCAGCGCCTCCGTCAGGAGAAAGACGGCTTGGACGGTGCCTTGTGCAGGAGGAAGGCAGCGTGGTGGATGCCTTTTGCAGGAGCAAGGCAGCGTGGTCAGTGCCTTCTGCAAGAGGAAGCTGGCCTGGAAGCACCTACGGCAGGAGTGGCGGCGTGGTTGGTTCCTTCTGAAGGAGGAAGGCGGCCTTGGGACATCTTCAGCAGGGGGGGCGGCGTGGTTGGCGCCGTCAGCAAGGGGAAGATGGTCCGACAGCGTCTACTGCAGGACAGGCGGCGTGGGTGGCAGGGATTGGACTTAATGCTGCACTGAGGGTGCAAAGGGGTGTGTTGATGACACGTAGGGTACGCTGAAGGCGCAGAGGCCGAGCAGAATGCTCATGGGGGCGTGCCGATGACGTAGTAAGGGCGTCAAAGGGCGTAGAGGCCGCGCAAAGGGCGCTTGAGGCCGTTGGAGACGCAGTGTAGGCATCTGAGGAAGGCACTGAAGGTACCAGGGTAGGTGGGAGGGAGAACCTTATAAGTGACAGCTACACAAATGTGTAGAATATTCCCGTCCGTCGGCTCAATCTCACGAACCCCATAATGGAGGTGAGACTTTTTGCCTTCAGAGTGATCAAGCGAATGAATCTGTAAGACTCAGGCCATCACACTAGGAACATGTGCTCTTTGTTCAGCACAGGCAGAAAGTCACTGTTTGACCATAGCTCACTCTTGGGTCACCAATTGTAGCATTGGGTGTTTGTGAGTGTTTGTAGCTAGTTGGTCCACTGGATAATGAGAAAACTCAGATCCAGTTAAGGTTATTTATTTTACAAAATTACAGACTGTATAAAATATATGCTGAGAAGTTGATGAACATGGTATTTTGAATATGCGCACTGTTTGATGACAGTGCGCGCAAAGTTGTTATTGAGTGCTGGTTTGCACGCTGCAATAATGGTGAGTATATAGACAAAAGATAAACATGAATAAAGAATATACAAATGTAACAATAAAAAACATAATAAAAAAGATTACAATAGTTATGCCTGTAACCGCACATTTTCATTGTTGTCGGAGAGTAGAGAATGATCCGCGCTGACGGGAACTGCTATAAATCCCAGCCCCCTATTTACTTAAGTAAAATTTTACTATAGCAGCATTGTTTTCAGGGAAATGGAAATTCAATTATTTACCTTTATTTTTATTATGATACTGAACAAAACAAAAAAAACAAGATCCCTATATTATGAAAAATTGTTCTTCACTCGTGTGTTCGTTCGCTCTCACGCACACACACACACACACACACACACACACACACACACACACACACACACACACACACACACACAAAGGAGCCAATTTGGGATGTGATCAACACCTCAATGATGGAGGGGAGAGTGCCAAGAGAGTGGAAGAGAGCAAACATAGTGCCCATATACAAAGGAGAAAAGAAGACTGACCAGTGTCGTGGGAAAATTTTGCGAAATAATAATTAAAGAGAAGTGGTTGGAGTATTTGGAAGAGAATGACGTTGTATCTGATTGTCAATTTGGCTTCAGGAAAGGAAGATCTTGTGTGATAAATTTGCTAAGCTTTTATACAAGAGTGATAGATGTGGTACAAGAACGAGATGGATGGGTCGATACAGTCTACCTAGACATTAAAAAGGCATTTGAGGGTACCTCATAGAAGGCTGTTGTGGAAGTTGGAACACGTAGGTGGATTAAGTGGAACTATATTGAAATGGGTGAGGGACTACCTACATAACATGGAAATGAGAACTGTAATCAGAGACACCTGTTCAAGTTGGGGTGAAGTGTTAAGTGGCGTGCCCCAAGGGTCAGTATTGGCACCCATCATGTTTCAAATATGTATAAATGATATGCATGAGGGATTGAGCAGGTACATAAAATCTATTTGCTGATGATGCTAAGATCTTCAGAGTGATACGGAGCCATGATGATTGCATGGAGATGCAGAGAGATATAGATAAGATTTATGAATGGAGCCAGAAGTGGAAATTGGATTTTAATGCCAAGAAATGCCATGTGTTAGAGATGGGAAAGAGCCTAAGAAGACCTGTATGGGAGTATAAAATGGGGGAGGAAGTGATTACGAAGAGAAGGAGGAGAAGGACCTAAGGCTGATTATTCAGGACACATTGTCGCCAGAAAGACATATAAGTGGGATATTTGGCTCAACATACAGGATGTTATCGAACATTAGGGTGGCATTTCGCTATATGGACAAGGACATGATGAGGAAGATTCTGACCACCATGGTGCGTCCTATGTTGGAATATGCAGCAGTGGTGTGGTCTCCACATAAAAAGAAGGATGTCAAGAAGTTGGAAAGCATCCAGAGGACAGCCACAAGAATGGTACCGGAACTGAAGGATCTAGAATATGAGGATAGATTGAAGGAAATGGGACTGCTAACGCTGCAGATAGAAGAGAGAGAGATTTAATAACTATGTACAAAATCGTTAGTGGGAAAGAAAAGATAGACAGACAAGACCTGGTGATACTGACGGAAGATGCATCCAGACGTACGAGAGGGCATTCAAAGAAGGTTGGAAAGAGTCCATGTTCAAGAGATGTGAAGAAGTATAGTTTTCCACATAGAACTGTGGATGTATGCAATGGACTGAGAGAGGAGATTGTTGAGGCAGGCAGCATACATGATTTTAAGAAGAAGTTGGATAAATATAGATATGGAGACAGGACATAATGAGCCCTGCTCGAACCCTGTAAAATACAACTAGGTAAATACAACTAGGTAAATACACACACACCGCACAACAGACATACACACGCACACATACATACACACACAAACTATCTATCTACCTTACCGGGCTATTTTAACAACAATTTTTTTTTCTATCACTATTTGTTACATACCGTAGGAATCAGCAAAGTTTGCAGAACTCGAATCAGTAATTGAAAATACAAGGCATGTAAAACTAAGGTAGTTACAGCGAGTTTAATTAGTTTAATTAGAAAAATTCTGTATGCACTGTCTTCTTTTCCTTAGATTTTCGTATTATAGGCACATTCACACTGCAATCAATTTATGGTCATGATATGCATCAATGTATAACAATGACGATGGTAGGCTCAGTTTTTCTTAGTGATTTCTGGTAGGATGGTGATATTGGATAAGGTTATAACATTTGGAGTCACCAATTTATTCCCGCGATCGGCAATCCTGTCTCTCTCTCGATAGATAGATAGATAGATAGATAGATAGATAGATAGATAGATAGATAAAGTACGTGTGTATGTGTGTGTGTATGTGCGTGTGATCCAGTGACCTTGAAGATTGTTCTTCTCTCTCTCTCTCTCTCTCTCTCTCTCTCTCTCTCTCTCTCTCTCTCTCTCTCTCTCTCTCTCCTCTCTCTCTCTCTCTCTCTCTCTCTCTCTCTCTCTCTCTCTCTCTCTCTCCTATTATTTTGTTATAGAGGGGGAAGACAGAGAGGGAGAGAAAAAAGTGGGGTGGGTGGGTGAGAGGAAGGGGGGAGGGAGGCAGTGAGAGCGCTGGAGAGAAAAAGGGGGGGAGGGGGTGGCGAGCAGGAGAGAAGGAAGGGAGCGGGAGGCAAAGGTGGGGATGAGGATGGTGTGGAGAGCTGATGGTAAGCCAGCCAATCACGAGGCAGAGTCTGCCTAACGTCACTGGCGAGGGCGGAGCGTCTGAAAATGTGATGAAGATTTCGGAAATATGCCAACCGCCCAGCCTTTCCCCATGACAAATGGAGGGGGCTGGGAGGTGCCATCTAAATGTGTTGTTTATGAATTATCAGTATTAGTCTTAACACACAAAATATAAGTAAAATCATTAATGTACTAGTTACATAATAATGAATACTTTATAGTGAAAAACATATAATACTGAATAGCTATTAGAGTAATTAAATTATCTAGATACATATGATAACTTGGAAAAGTTACCTTTCCTATGGAAAATACCCACATGCGGCACCCAGGCGAGGAGCTTGTTGACAAACAAAGCACTACCTCGTGGTACTTCTCATACATACATACATACATACATACCAGAAGCCAACATCGCTCGGTCAGCTACCAAATCGCGCCCTCGCGATGACATAAAAATATGTACCTAACCTTGTTACACATGGTATAAAACCTAGTTGTCTTCAGTGTTGGGTCGAGTATTAACTCGGCTTTGGAGGTGCCTATATAATGTTAGAGCCTTCTTTACAACACAACATAGGGGTACCACTATGACAATGATCAGGACAACAGGAGCAATGAAGGATGGATAATGCACATAAGGATGTAAATATATAGGTAGAGAATCTTGAACAGCAGACTCTAATTCAGAGATATTTGAAAAAGTTAACTCTGAGAGACTGTTGGTAACATACTTGATACTAGAGATATTTAAATTCACGAAAAGATCAAGAGGAAAAACATTACTTGTCAAGTTTATTGTGAAACCTTGGTGAAGTTTTGAAGGAAAGGTCTTTAATGTGTTTGAGAGCACAAAACATGCAATGTTTACAGCAAGATGACCTGTAACTTCTTTGTAGGTTCTATCTTCAGGACACATTATTGACACAAAATATGTTTGTGTGAAAAAGAAATAATGGTAATTAAAGAAAGAACGATGAAATACTGATTGAAGCGCCAATTGTTTATATGGGCATAATGCAAGAGCCTTAGAAGCATCTTTCTGGGTCAACTCAATTTCACAAACACCTGCGTTACTGATAGGTAAGAAGGCAAAAATGTTAGCTGGACAATGATACAGGTGAAGATACTCGGTTTTGCATTTCAGTAAATCAGATACAAGGTTAACTGAATACAATGAAACATCAGCAGTAATCAGAACTATTGACGGTGGTAAGTCAAGTGTCATGATTGTAGTAAAAGGAAAAGATTCTATCTTATAAACTTCAAATATATCAGCAGATTGAAAAGGAACATGGATTACTACAGCATCAGACGTCAGCACAGACTCCAGTAAAGGGTAATAATGATGAATACTTCTGGCATCGAACAAAGGCTTTAAATCATATTCCCTTGACTCCTAACGCCAGTGTACGAAGAAAGTCTTTGACAGGGAAAAGAGAAGAAGTCACTCTTCCACGCGCTGCGTCCACCATGTTTTGTAAAATAACGTAATTAGCATGCAGAAGAGGATTAACTGTGTTTTCCAAGGCTGGCAAGGCTTGGTTCACTACTATAACATCATACATGCTATTGACATTGCTTGCCACTGTAGTAATAGAAGTCCTTATTTGTTTACTATAAACTGCTAGATCATCGACATGCTGATTAAGTCGAGCAATTTGCTTGCAATTTAAATGAATAGCTTTATTGTTAGAAGAAGCTATGGATGCAAGTTGATTATAATTTTCTCTCAAGTCTTCTACATCTTCGTTCATAGCGGTTCCAAATAACATACGAGAAAGTTTACCCATACCATCTATGAGTCCCTTTTTCGTGCGGTTAGTGACATCAAGATCTGCATAACTTTCCAAAGCCAATTCTATGGAGTTATTTAAGTATTGAAATCTTGCACGCAATAAAGGAATGAAAGTTGCAGATGGTGCATTATCTGATATCTATCTCTAGCTGATTTAAAGCTTTATTGAGTTGTTCTGTGACCTCTTTTAACTTGCTCGGTATCTTGTTAAGAACAGTATAAGGGTACTTAACCCACAGCACATCTTCTACCAGTGAGACTCGGCCTAGATGGGCAGTAAGGCTCCCGGTTTGAGGTGTGAAGGGTCTGAAGCCAGAACAGAACTCAGGCTGAAGAGATACATGAAGGCAAACATGTCTGGAACAAAATAAAAATACTATGAATACGAGATCGAAGTAGTAAGACTATGCAGTACGATAGCGAAGGTTATAAGTGTGAGATGGGGTAGTTGGAAGCTTGGTGTTATCCAGACGAGTAGCAGTGCATTTTCTGGCAATATCTACTGACGTTAGATCAGGTTTTGCACTAGTTCTCTTAAGTCTATCATTATGCACCACATCCAATGTATTTAACCATGGATCCAAAATCTCAAACTTATTACCTTTTAACTTCTGTATTAGACGTGGTCCCACGAATTTTTGAGACAATTTTTAATGTCTTTCTGGTACTCGAATCATGACTGAGTCACCTTCTTTTAATGTAGCAGGAGAAGAACGTCTATGTTGTTGGGCGCACATGGCAGCTTTGGAATCCAGTAGTTTTGATTTAACATTTTAATGAATATTCGAGAAAACATGTGAATGAATTTTTGCATAATCATCAAAATTGTAAACTGGATTTGTAGGACTATTTAATAAGTCATAAGGGAGTCTCTTTTCCATCCCAAATAGTATATAATGGGGGGTTTGTCCCGTTGATTCGCATTTGCTACCATTGATGCTCGCAGCTACATGGGGTAACCAGTCTTGCAAGCCACTTACA
Source organism: Metacarcinus magister (assembly GCA_029783475.1). Classification (NCBI taxonomy): domain Eukaryota; kingdom Metazoa; phylum Arthropoda; class Malacostraca; order Decapoda; family Cancridae; genus Metacarcinus; species Metacarcinus magister. The sequence goes on along the minus strand of JAPQNM010000648.1, from coordinate 124,147 downwards.
ATCGGGCGCAGAATTTCTAATATTTTCCTATTCGCGCGTTCTACAAGGCCGTTACTCACGGGATGATATGTCATCGTAAAGGTTTGCTTTATGGTAAACAACTTGCAAATTTCTTCTAGAAGTGCGTTCCGAAACTCTTTGCCGTTGTCACTTAATAAAACTCTTGGTGTTGAGTAAGGTCAAATTAAATTAGCTATAAGAGCATGCGCTATCGCATCGGCAGTTTTTTCCTTTACCGGGGATAAAACAACATACCTAGAAAAGTGATCTACACATACTAAAAGGTATTTGGAGCCCTGATGGCTAGGGGGAAGTTGGAGTAAATCCATTGCAACTACGTCCCATAGTTGTTCAGGAGGAGGATACTCTAGTATTGGTGCAGGTTTTGGCAAATTACCCTTATGCTGAGCGCATTTGACACATTTATCAATATACGCGTCTATATCTACACGCATGGTAGGCCAATAATACTTTCTGCGGGCTGCTGAAAGAGATCGCTCCTTGCCTAAATGGCCGGCTATAACCTCATCATGAACTAACCTTAATACCACAGGTATATATGTCTCAGTTATCACACACTGTGCCACAGGATCTGTTTTATGAGACCAATATCTAGATAGCACTCCGTCCTGAGACAACAAAAATTGTGAAAAAGGAATTGGTAGCCTTGGCAAGCTTGTTTCATCACCACTTTCAGAGCATATATGACCTTACTCCAAACATCATGTTGACGTTGGGCATTGGCTAAGTCCTGAAGGGTAAAATTCAGTAAAACAGGAGGCTGTTCTGCCACAATCCCTACTGTTACATTCCTAGAAAGGGCGTCCGCTACTATATTGGCTCGCCCAGGAAGGTGCTTAAAAACTGGACTGAATTCCTGTACTGTTAAAAACCACCTAGCTAGACGTCCCGACAATTTTTTTCCTCTAAAGAGTTCGGTGACGGCCGCATGGTTTGTATATACTGTTATGGGATAACCTACAATAATATCACTGAATTTTTTGAGTGCCCAAATAACAGCGAGAGTCTCCTGATGAGTAACTGAATAGTTCTTCTCTGCGGAGTTTAAAGTTCTACTCGCGTATGCTATAGAGAAGTTTTTACCACGGGGGTCTTCTTGCATTAGGACTGCACCAAGTCCTTGAGCTGAGGCATCCGTATATTATATAAAAGGAGACTCGTAATCAGGAAACGCTAAAACAGGAGCATTGGTAAGGGCTACTTTTAATTCCTGAAAACTTTTTATTTGTGCAGCATTCCAATGAAAGGGTACATCCTTTTTTAACAATTGGGTTAATGGCAATGCCATGGCTGCAAAATACTTTATAAAAGGTCTATAGTATCATCACAACCCAAGAAAAGAACGTACGTTATCTGCACTTTGGGGTTGAGGAAACCTTTTAACTGCAAGTATTTTATCATCCATAGTGTGAATTCTGCGGCCGTCGACGATATGACCCAAAAAAGTTATTTTACTTTTAAGAAATTCACATTTAGATAGTTTTATTTTAAGACCTGCTTCTTTAAACTTGAGGAGCACGGCTTTTAAAGTAGCCAAGTGAGACTCCGGGTCTTTGCAAAAAATTATAATATCATCCAGATATACATAAACATTTTTGCTTAATATGGATGGTGTGGCGGAAAACAGATTATTAATCATCCGCTGAAAAGTGATTGGGTGTGATTTAAATCCAAAGGGCATGCGGAGCCATTCATAATGACCTGAGGGAGTACTAAAAGCTGTGACTTCCCTAGACTCAAGGTTCATGGCACCTGCCAATAGTCACTTATAAGATCAAGGCTACTGAAAATTTTATTACCTTGTCCGAGAGTCATCAACAAATCACTTAAAACAGGAAGAGGATACCTATCGTCTTCAGTTACCTGATTGACTCGCCTAAAATCTATGACAGACCTATAAGTTCCGTCCTTTTTAGGTACGAGGAATAAGGGTGAGTTCCACGGTGAATGGGAATGTTGTATAACACCCTGATCCAACATTTCTTTAATTTGATTATCGACTATTTCCCTTTTGCTGTGGGGTAATCAATAAGCAGGCACATAGATAGGCTGAGTTCCTGGTTTTAATTGTATATGGTGTTCGGTGAAATCAGTAGCACTTAAAGCTTTTCCGGGTAAGGCAACAACATGACGGTATTGGTTTAAAAGTTCTAACAGTGAGGGCCGTAATTCGGGATAGTCTGATACAGGAACACATGATTTTAAAGTTGGTACAGAAGCCGTGTTATTAACGCTTGTATTTTGATATAGTAAAAAGACCAACACACACCAGAGACCCTTGGGGCAGAAAGGGTTCACTAGCAAATAAACCAACACACACCACAGACCCTTGGGGCAGCAAGGGTTCAATTGTAAATAGACAAACACACACCACAGACAATTGAGGCAGCAAGGATTCCATAGCAAAAAGACCAACACACACAACAGAGCCTTGGGACAGCAAGGGCTCCATAGCAAATAGACCAACACACACCAGAGACCCTTGGGGCAGCAAGATTTCCATAGCAAATAGACCAACACACACCACAGATCCCTGGGGTAGCAAGTTTTCAATAGCAAATACACCAACACACACCACAGAGCCTTGGGGAAGAAAGGGTTCCATAGCAAATAGACGAAGACACACCACAGACACTTGGGGCAGTAGGGGTTTCACAGCAAATAGACCAACACACACCACAGACCCTTGGGGAGGCGAGGGTTCAATAGCAAATAGACCAACACACACCAAAAACACTTGCAGCACCAGGGGTTCAACAGCAAATAGACCAGCACACACCAAAAACCCTTGCAGCAGCAAGGGTTTCATAGCAAATAGACCAAAACACACCACAGACCCTTGGGGCAGCAAAGGTTCCATAGCAAATAGACCAACATAAACCACAGACCGTTGAGGCAGCAAAGGTTCAATAGCAACTAAACCAACACACACCACAGACCCTTGGGGCAGCAAGGGTTTCATAGAAAATAGACTAACAAAGACCACAGACCCTTGGGACAGCAAGAGTTCCACAGCAAATAGACTAACACACACCACAGACCCTTGCGGCAGCAAAGGTTCCATAGCAAATACACCAACATAAACCACAGACCCTTGAGGCAGCAAAGGTTCAATAGCAACTAGACCAACACACATCACAGACCCTTGGGGAAGCAAGGGTTTCATAGCAAATAGACTAACAGAGACCACAGACCCTTGGGGCAGCAAGGATTCCATAGCAAATAGACCAACACACACCACAGATCCTTGGGGCAGCAAGGGTTTCATACCAAATAGACTAACACACACCACAAACCTTTGGGGCAGCCAATAGACCAACACATACCACAGACCCTTAAGGCAGCAGGGGTTCCACAGCAAATAGACCAACACACACCACAAAACCTTGCGGCAACAAGGGTTTCATAGCAAATAGACCAACACACACCACAGACCCTTAGAGCATCAAGGGTTCCATAGCAAATAGACCAACACACACCATATACCCTTAGGGCAGCAAGGGTTCCAAAGCAGATACACCAACACACACCACAGACCCTTTGGGCAGCAAGGGTTCCATAGCAAATAGACCAACACACACCACAGATCCTTGGGGCAGCAAGGGTTCCATAAAAAATAGACCAACACACACCACAGATCCTTGGGGCAGCAAAGGTTACATAGCAAATAGACCAACACACACCACAGACACCTGGGGTAGCAAGGGTTCCAAAGCAAATAGACCAACACACATCACAGATCCTGGGTGCAGCAAGGGTTCCATAGCAAATATACCAACACACACCACAAACCCTTGGGGCAGCAAGGGTCCAATTACAAATAGATTAGCAAAAACCACAGATCCTTGGGGCAGCAAGGGTTCCAAAGCAAATACACAAACATAAATAACAGATCTTTGGGGTAGCAAGGGTTCAATAGCAAATAGACTAACATACACCACAGATCCTTAGGGCAGCAGTGGTTCCAAAGCAAATAGACCAACACACACCACAGAAACTTGGGCCATCAAGGGTTTCATAGCAAACAGACCAACACACACCACAGCCCCTTGGATTCAATAGCAAATAGACCAACACAAACCACAGACCATTTGGGCAGCAAGGGTTCCATAGTAAACAAACCAACACAACCCACAGACCCTTGGGGCAGTAAGAGTTCAATAGCAAATAGACCAACACACACCACAGACCCTTGGGGAAGCAAGGGTTCCAGATCAAATAGACAAAGACACACCACAGACCCTTGGGGCAGCAGGGGTTCCATAGCAAATAGACCAACACACTCTACAGACCCTTGGGGCAGCAAAAGTTTCATAGCAAATAGACCAACACACACCACATACCCTTGGGGCACTAAGGGTTCCATAGAAAATAGACCAACACACACCACAGACCATTTTGGACAGCAAGGTTTTCATAACAAAAATAGACCAACACACACCACAGACCTTTGGGGCAGCATGGATTCAATAGCAAATAGACCAACACACACCACAGATCCCTGGGAAAGCAAGTTTTCAATAGCAAATAGACCAACACACACCACAGACCTTTGAGGAAGCAAGGGTTCCAGAGCAAATAGACCAAGATACACCGCAGACCCTTGGGGCAGCAGGGGTTCCATAGCAAATAGACCAACACACACCACAGACCCTTGGGGCAGCAGGGGTTCCACAGCAAATATACCAACACACACCACAGACCCTTGAGGGAGCGAGGGTTTCATAGCAAATAGACCAACACACACCACAGACCCTTGGGGCAGCAAGGGTTCCATAGGAAATAGACCAACACACACCACAGACCCTTGGGGCAGCAAGGATTCCATAAAAAATAGACCAACACACACCACAGACCCTTGGGGCAGCAAAGGTTCCATAGCAAAGAGACCAGCACAAACCACAGACCCTTGCGGATGCAAGGGTTCCATAGGAATTAGACCAACACACACAAAACATACCCTTGGGGCACCAAGGGTTCCATAGAAAATAGACCAACACACACCACAGACACTTTGGGCAGCAAGGGTTCAATAGCAAATAGACCAACACACACCACAGATCCATGGGGTAACACGTTTTCAATATCAAATAAACCAACACACACCACAGATCCCTGGGGTAGCAAGTTTTCAATAGCAAATAGACCAACACACACCACAGACCCTTGGGGAAGCAAGGGTTCAATAGCAAATAGACCAACACAAACCACAGACCCTTAGGGTAGCAAGAGTTTAATAGCAAATTGACCAACACACACCAGAGACCCTTGGGGTAGCAAGGATTCCATAACAAAGAGACCAGCACACACCAGAGACCCTTAGGGCAGCAAGGGTTCCATAGCAAATAGACCAAAACACACCTCAGACCATTGGGGCAACAAACGTTTCATAGCAAATAGACCCACAAACAAAATATACCCTCCAAGAGTTCCATAGAAAACAATGCTTGATGTTTCCATTTATTTTGTTATATAAAATATAATGTTTACACAGTAACAATATTCTAATTGGTGCACCGGTAATGTTTACTACTCACTCACACGGAATCAGTCACTCACTAATATAACAGAACTTTTCTAAGTTCAGTATGGATATGTTAGGGCGATTCTATTTTCAATAATTACGTAGCTCGTACGTGTTTATGACTTGGGTGCCACTGCCGTTCTCTCTCCATACTGAGCTCTGGACTGGCACACAGCCCTTGTCGTGATGTCATAACTTTCTTTAACCAATAACTTTGAAGTATATTAATGACGTTCTTTGACGTAGCGATGACATGCTTATCTCCTACCAATGGGAATTGAGTCTTTAACGAGCTGAATGTACAGAAATCAAGCCGGATGTTTTGGGTTATAGCGAGCCGTTATCAATCGACTTCCTACGCCGGTCTTGCTCAACTTCCTTCTAACATAGCTGTTAGTCTTTCTAACAGCCTTCTAATTCCAATCTAATTTTAATCTAATTTCGCCTATTACAGGGCTCGGCAGCTACCGCTTGTCGTCCCGACAAGTAACTAATTAGATTAACATTTGTTATTTGAATTATCTTATATTGACTTAATACATTAATTATGGTACTTTAGGACATGGTACATTGATAAGTTCATATGAATACTTATAATACTGTATACACATACATGCAGTTATATAATCCTATTACAGGGTTACGGCATTTGTGCTGGATACATGTTTGAGAATGGTTGGTTTCCTGTTTAGTTTCTTATATACATAGAATATTGTAATAAACCTAAAGATAAGTAGTATAATTGTTGGAAGTAACATCAATAGATTCCATATGGAATATCCTAATTTGTTTCTTTTCTGTGTTTTCAAGTTTTTCCTGTGTTTTATTTTCAAAGTCACTCCATTTTCTGGTATGGTCACATCAATGTCTATTAACATGATATATCGTGTAATATTCACAATTTTTCTTCTATTTGCAACCGTAGTTATTATATTTGAGTGTAACTCACTATGCAAGCCTTCTACTAAAGCTACTTTAGTACGAAGTCCTGGACAAATAACAGAGATTTTTGTTTTATTTGGAAAGTAAATGTAGTGGGCATCCTGTACAGTTTCATGCTTTGGCATAGGATTTACTTCCTTATAATGACAATTCTGAAATATTGAGACATTTTTCACATAAGATGCTTCGCAAGATTTAGTTAGGGCTTCATTTAAGGTAAAGTATGTTGCTGGACATAAATACAAATCTAAGTTGGTTCTCTTACATTTCCAAAGATTATCATTTGAAATGAGACTTTCTTTCAAGTTGTCTGTAGACAAAATGTAATTGAAGGGATGAGTCACTTCAGTATCAATAGTTAGTGTTGAGTCATTAAATTTCATGGGAAATGCTATGAGTATGAATATATTGAATATTAATTCTGATGAAAATGGGATATCGATTATTACTGAGGTACCATTCAGGTAAGAATTTAATAGTGGATTGTATAAGGCAATGTTTTCTATATCATAGAATGGTTGAAAATTCCATTCCATTTTGGCCGTATTAATTATTTTCATTAGACTCGTTATTGGGAGTAAAGTTGAGGTTACTGATCTGGTGTTAGCTAATACTAAATCTTGAATTAGTTGTTCTATTCCTGTTTGCAGTTCCATAGTCTTTATATATATTTGATCCAGTAGCATGAAAATGTCTAGTGTTTCCCTTATAATAGATGTGTCTCTAATTATTTCTTCTAGAATATTTTCAATGTCCATTATACTTTCTTCAATGTCTTGTGTAGTTGTCTGTAAATTGTCTATCTTTGTGAGCGAATATTCAAGCGTGTTGACTCTTTGATGTATATGTGTCTGTAACCCAATGTTAGTGATACCTAATCCTGCCAAGGCCCCTATCGCAGCTACTATGGCAATACCTCTCTTGTTTCTTGTATTCAGGAAATTGTTTTCTAGATTCGTCACTTTTTCTTTAATTAACATCACTTTCTTTTCCAGTTTACCATTTTTATTTTATTTTCCAATAGTTTATCTGCTACATTGTGTAATCCTTTCTTAATAACCTGTAGATTATCTCTTACATATGTCACATTTTCAAGTTTCATTACAATCCTGACTGATTGATTTACAATGATCATATCTCCTACTTTTCTTATCAAAACTCCGGGCCGCAAAAGGTCCAAGGCTGTTACTAGAGCAGCTAAGATCAAGGTTGCAACCATCTCCATGTTTACCTGTAAAATGAGTTACAATCAACTCCTAATTCTTTTAACATTTCATGTACATATTTATAGAATTCATCCTCTAGATATATTTCATTTATACATATTATTTTTGATGACAATTCAGACGTATCGTTTGTATTCATTATGTTTTTGTAACTTCTTAATTTCCTTTTATACTCCGAGACTACACTATTTTCTGATTGACAGGTTTCACTATTACATTCCAAATTTTCTGGTACTGTATCGGATATTTCATGGTCATCAAAATTTTGTTTATCTATTTTCTTTAAATCATTTGCATGACGAATACTGATATACCCTTTAGTTGTATGTTGAATTTTGAATTTATTTCCCGTGTCGCGGGCAACTATCTTGTGTGGGCCTGAGAACTTAGGTGAAAGTTTATTACTATTTGCAACCGGGACATGCAATTTTGCCATAACAATATCTCCTTCCTCAAGGGTTATTTCTTTGGCTTTCTTATGTTGTCGTTTTCTCATTTCCTCCGTATATTTTGCCATATGGTCTCGTACTCCCTGGTAAATCAATTGGAAGTTTGATATTCTATTCTTAATATAATCATCCTCGTTATAGACAGGTCCAGGTTTAGCATTAAGCAGTTCATAAGGAAGGATTTTATCTACACCGTACAACACAAGTGTGGTGTCTCTCTTTCGGTGATACTATAATTTTTCTCGGCTGCATTGCAAAGTCGTGAGGCGTACGCTATGGGCTGTGGTCTTCCGTTTCTTTCTTGCATGAGAACTCCTCCTAACCCCACATCTGAAGCATCTGTGCAAAGGATGAACTCTTGTTTGTAATTTGGGAAAATAAGGACAGGTGAACTAGTTAATTTCTCTTTGAATGTTTCAAATGCTTTTTGTTGTTCTGGTCCCCACTTAAATTCGGCATTTTTCTTCAATAAAGAACTGAGTGGGTGTGCAATGTCTGCATAGCCCTTGACAAACTGTCTGTAATAACCTGTTAGGCCTAGGAAGCTTCGGACTTTATCTACTTTAGTAGGTGTTGGGAATGTTTTTACAGCGTCTACTTTTGACTCAACAGTTCGAAGACCATGTTTATCTATTTGGTGTCCAAGGTAAATCACTTTGCTTTGTAGGAATCTGCATTTCTCGAGTCTTATCTTCAGTCCGGCATTTTTCAAACGTGAGAAAACTAAATTTAATTTAGAAAAGTGTTCTTTAGCTGTTTTTGACGCTATCAAAATATCGTCCAGGAATACATTAGCTGTGTTACCTAGCAATCCATGCAAAACTGTATTCATTAGCCTCATGTAAGTAGGAGGAGAATTTGACAAACCAAAGGGCATGCGTTTAAATTGATAATGACCTGTGGGTGTGGAAAATGCGGTTAAATTCTGGCTAGATTCTTCCAACTCTATCTGCCAAAATGCACTTTTGATGTCGATGGTGCTAAAGAAATTGTTTTCTATGCCTAAGCCATGTAATATGTCAGCAATAACAGGTAGTGGTAACCTGTCAGGTACAGTTTGTTCATTTAGTTTCCTATAGTCTACTACTGGGCGTAGTGTTCCGTCAGATTTAGGAACAAGTATGAGAGGAAAATTCCACTCACTGTCACTAGGTTCTATTACATTTTGTTCTAGCAATTCGCTAATGATTGTGTCAAGCTTAGCGAGCTTAGAGTGTGGCATGCGGTAACTGGGGATGTACACAGGCTGAGTACCTGGTTTCAGCTTTATGTTGTGTTTTAATACATCAGTCTTTCCCAAGGCATCCCCTGGCAAAGCGATGGCTTCTGGGTGGCTAGTGAGTAACTTTATTAATTAATTTTGTAAGTCTTGACTGGCAGAGGACTTGAGGTGGTTCCGGAATTTCCTCCCCAGTTCCTCTGTGTCAGATTGAACTGAACAAACGAAACTTTCTGGGTTTACTTGAATGTTTACAGTTTCATTTTCGTCCATTACCTTTATAGGACATTCACAAACTTTAAAGGATCCAATTTGGGTTCCTGATTTCAACATTACATCTTTATTTAATGTACTAGCCAAAAGTATTTCAACAGTATCGTCTTGAGACATATATACTGCCGAATCCATGACCAACCCCTTTATCTTTAGGCACTCAGGAAGAGTAATGACCTCCCGAGGTTCACTCACACCTTTCAATTCCACTTTCACCTTGCTAATCGACATGGAACGCAGCAGTGTCGACCCTGCTACGCACCCTGGAACAACTAACAGAGGTTTGGCGGGACTTTCAGGTATATTTTCTTCACTCAATGCATGGGGTTTCGATGTTTCTTTAGAGTTTGTTAAATTTTTAGGTTGATTTACTTCTTCAGATTGGGGTGTTATGCATGACCGCTCTGCCACGTTATTAGTGCTCATGACTTCAGAGTCTTCGCTCTGTACTATTTGAATTTTATCTTGATTTTCTAGGTTAGTTTGTTTTGAAATGAATGGTACAAAATAGAATGAAAATCTGGCTCCCCCCATTGCGGGGTATATAGAAACTTCCTCTTTTCTCATTGTCTCATAACCAATGAGTAAATTTCCTGGGAAATGTGAACCTTTAACCACTACCACAGTAATGGGAAAAACTATAATGTTATCTATATTTACATTAAGCTGAGTTTCTCCTAAGACATTCATTTTGTTTCCTGTGACTCCTTGTAGGCTATATTTCGAGGGAGTTAATAGTATGACACCCGGTTTGATTTTCCTTAAATACTCAGCACTTATTATATTTATCATAGCACCTGTGTCTAAGAATATCTGGCTAGGCTTGTTTGCGACTTTTCCTTTTAGGAGACAACCTGTCATTTCATTGTTTATGGTGATAATTACTTTGTCGTCTAGAATCTGTTGTTCTGACCCTTGGGATGTTATATGTGAGTCCTTCGCAGGTAAGCTGCGCGGACTGTCACCATCTCGTTCCACAGTACGTGGGCGTTCGCGTGACCGCCTGTGGTACGGGTGACTGTGTGTCCAGTTATTCATCACTGGGTATGAGTATGGGACTGGCCTCCATCGTTTGGAGGCTTTGTTGGCCGAAAATTTTGATGGTACTGATTCACGCGGCAATCTCTCGTTTTATGTCCGATCATTTGATGGTTATTACACCACGGTGCGTTCCAACATTTGGACTCATGGTGCCAGCTGTATTGACCAACACATACCAGAGACCCTTGGGGTAGCAAGGATTCCATAACAAAGAGACCAACACACACCAGAGACCCTTAGGGCAGCAAGGGTTCCATAGCAAATAGACCAAAACACACCTCAGACCATTGAGCCAACAAACGTTTCATAGCAAATAGACCAACAAACAAAACATACCCTTCAGGCACCAAGAGTTCCATAGAAAATAGACCAACACACACCACAGATCCTAGGGACAGCAGAGTTTCATAGCAAATAGACCAACACACCCCACAGACCGTTGGGGTAGCATTTTTTCAATAGCAAATAGACCACCACACACCACAAACCCTTGGGGCAGCAAGGGTTCGAGAGCAAATAGACCAAGACACACTACAGACCCTTGGGGCACCAAGGGTTCCATAGAAAATAGACCATCACACACCCAAGACCCTAGGGACAGCAAGGGTTCCCTAGCAAATAGACCAACACACACCACAGACCCTTGGGGCAGCAAGGGTTCTATAGCAAAAAGACGAACACACACCACAGACCCTTTGTTCAGCAAGGGTTCAATAGAAAATAGACCAACACACACCAAAGACCCCTGGGGTAGCAAGTTTTCAATAGCAAATAAATCAACACACATCAGAGACACTTGTTGAAGGAAGTGTTCCATAGCAAATAGACCAAGACACAAAGCAGACCATTGGGGCAACAAGGGTTCAATAGCAAATAGACCAACACACACCACAGACCCTTGGGGCAGCAAAAGTTTCTTAGCAAATTGACCAACACACACCACATACCCTTGGGGCACCAAGGGTTCCATACAAAATAGACCAACACACACAACAGACCCTTCGGGAAGCAAGGGTTCTATACCAAATAGTCCAACACACACCATAGACTCTTGGGGCAGGAAAAGTTTCATAGCAAATAGACCAACACACACCACATACCCTTGGGGCACAGAGGGTTTCATAGAAAATAGATCAACACACACCACAGACCCTTAGGGCAGCAAGGGTTCCATAGCAACTAGACCAACACACACCACAGACCCTTTGTGCAGCAAGTGTTAAATAGCAAATAGACCAAAACACACCACAGACCCATGGGGTAGCAATTTTTAATTGCAAATAGACCAATACACACCACAGACCCTTGGGGCGGCAGGGGTTCTATAGCAAATAGACCAACACACACCACAGATCCTTGGGGCAGCAGGGGTTCCACAGCAAATAGATCAACACACATCACAGACCCTTGGGACAGCAAGGGTTTCATAGCAAATAGACCAACACACACCACAAACCCTTGCGGCAGCAAGGGTTTCATAGTAAATAGACCAACACACACCACAGACCCTTGGGGCAGCAAGGGTTCCATAGGAAATAGATCAACACACACCACAGATCCTTGGGGCAGCAACGAATCCATAGCAAATAGACCAACACACACCACAGACCCTTGGGGCTGCAAGGATTCCATAGCAAATAGACCAACACACACACCAAAGACCCTTGGGGACGCAAGGGTTCCTTTTAAAATAGACCAAAACACATCACATACCCTTGGGACACCAAGGGTTCAATAGCAAATAGACCAACACACACCAAAGACCCTTCGGGCAGCAGGTGATCAATGGCAAATAGTCCAACACACACCACAGACCCTTGGGGCAGCAATGATTCCATAGAAAATAGACGAACACACACCCCGCACTCTAGGGGCAGCAAGAGTTCCATAGCAAATAGACCAACACACACCTTATACCCTTGGGGAACCAAGTGTTTCATAGAAAATAGACCAACACACACCATAGACCCTTGGGACAGCAAGGGTTCCATAGCAAATAGATCAACACACACCACAGATACCTGGGGCAGCAAGGGTTCCAAAGCAAATAGACCAACACACACCACAGACCCTTGGGACAGAAAGAGTTCCATACCAAATAGACCAAAACACATCATAGACCCCTGGGGTAACAAGTTTTCAATAGCAAATACAATAACACACACCACACACCCTTGGGGAAGCAAGGGTTCCATAGCAAATAGACCAAGACACACCACAGACCCTTGGGGCAGCAGGGGTTTCACAGGAAATAGACCAACACACACCAGAGACCCTTGGGGCAGCGAGGGTTTCATAGCAAATAGACCAACACACACCAAAAACCCTTGGAGCAGAAAGGGTTCCATAGCAAATAGACCAACACACAACAAAAACCCTTGCAGCAGCAAGAGTTTCATAGCAAATAGACCAACACACACAACAGACCCGTGGGGCACCAGGGGTTCCATAGCAAATAAACTAACACACACCACAGACCCTTGGGGCAGCAAAAGTTTCATAGCAAATAGACCAACACATACCACATACCCTTGGGGCACCAAGGGTTCCATAGAAAAAAAACCAACACACGCCACAGACCCTTAGGGCAGCAAGAGTTCCATAGCAAATAGACCAACACACAACACAGACCCTTGGGGCAGCAAAGGTTCTATAGCAAATAGACCAACATAAACCACAGACCCTTGAGGCAGCATAGGTTCAATAGCAACTAGACCAACACACACCACAGACACTTGGGGCAGCATGGGTTCCATAGCAAATAGACTAACACAGACCACAGACCCTTGGAGCAGCAAGGGCTCCATAGCAAATAGACTAACACACACCACAGATCCTTGGGGAAGTAAAGATTCCATAGCAAATAGACCAACACACACCACAGATCCTTGGGGCAGAAAGGATCTCATACCAAATAGACTAACACACACCACAAACCCTTGGGGCAGCAAGGGTTCCATAGCCAATAGGCACACACATACCACAGACCCTTAGGGCAGCAGGGGTTCCACAGCAAATAGTCCAACACACAGCACAAACACTTGCGGAAGCAAGGTTTCCATAGCAAATAGGCCAACACACACCACAGACCCTTAGAGCAGCAAGGGTTCCATAGCAAATAGACCAACACACAGCATATAACCTTGGGGCTGCAAGGGTTCCAAAGCAAATACACCAACACACACAACAGACCCTTGGGGCAGCAAGGGTTCCATAACAAATAGACCAACACACACCACAGATCCTTGGGGCAGCAAGGGTTCCATAGCAAATAGACCAATACACACCACAGATCCTTGGGGCAGAAAGGATCTCATACCAAATAGACTAACACACACCACAAACCTTTGGGGCAGCAAGGGTTCCATAGCCAATAGACACACACATACCACAGACCCTTAGGGCACCAGGGGTTCCACAGCAAATAGACCAACACACAGCACAAACACTTGCGGAAGCAAGGTTTCCATAGCAAATAGGCCAACACACACCACAGACCCTTAGAGCAGCAAGGGTTCCAAAGCAAATACACCAACACACACAACAGACCCTTTGGGCAGCAAGGGTTCCATAACAAATAGACCAACACACACCACAGATCCTTGGGCCAGCAAGGGTTCAATAGCAAATAGACCAATACACACCAAAGATCCTTGGGGCAGCAACGGTTGCAAAGCAAATAGACAAAGCCACACACCACAGACACCTGGGGCAGCAAGGGTTACAAAGCAAATAGACCAACACACAACACAGATCCTTGGGGCAGCAAGGGTTTCAAAGCTAATAGACCAACACACTCCACAGATCCTTTGGCAGCAAGGGTTCCATAGCATATATTCCAACACACACCACAAACCCTTGGGTCATCAAAGGTTCAATAGCAAATAGACCAACACAAACCACAGATCCTTGGGGCAGCAAGGGTTCCAAAGCAAATAGATCAACATAAATCACAGACCTTTGGGGCTGCAAGGGTTCAATAGCAAATAGACTAACACACACCACAGACTCTTGGGGCATTAGGGGTTCCAAAGCAAATAGACCAACACACACCACAGAATCATGGGCCAGGAATGGTTTCATAGCAAACAGACCAACACACACCACAGACCCTTGGGGCAGTAAGGGTTCAATAGCAAATTGACCAACACACACCACAGACCCTTTGGGAAGCAAGGGTTCAAAAGCAAATAGAAAAAGACACACCACAGACCCTTTGGGAAGCAGGGGTTTCACAGAAAATAGACCAACACACACCATAGAACCTTGGGGCAGCGAGGGTTTCATAATAAATAGACAAACACACACCTTAAACCCTTGCAGCAACAGGGGTTTCATAGCAAAAAGACCAACACACACCACAAACCTTTGGGGAGGTAAGGGTTCCATAGGAAATAGACAAAACACACATCACAGACCCTTGGGGCAGCTAAGATTCAATAACAAATAGACCAACACACACCACAGACCCTTGGGGAAACAAGGGTTCCATAGCAAAGAGACCAGCACAAACCAGAGTCCCTTGCGGATGCAAGGGTTCCATAGGAATTAGACCAACACATACAAAACATACCCTTGGGGAACCGAGGGTTCCATAGAAAATAGACCAACACACACCACAGACCCTTGGGACAGCAATGGTTCCATAGCAAATAGACCATCACACACCACAGACCCTTGGGGCAGCAAGGGTTCCATAGCAAATAGACCAACACACACCACAGACACTTTGGGCAGCAAGGGTTCAATAGCAAATAGACCAACGCACACCACAGATCCATGGGGTAGCAAGTTCTCAATATCAAATAGACCAACACACACCACAGACCCCTGGGGTAGCAAGTTTTCAATAGTAAATAGACCAACACACACCACAGACCCTTGGGGAAGCAAGGGTTCAATAGCAAATAGACCAACACACACATCAGACCCTTGGGGCAGCAAGAGTTTAATAGCAAATTGACCAACACACACCAGAGACCTTGGGGTAGCAAGGATTCCATAACAAAGAGACCAACACACACCACAGACCCTTAGGGCAGGAAGAGTTCCATAGCAAATAGACCAAAACTCACCACAGACCATTTGGGCAACAAACGTTTTATAGCAAATAGACCAACAAACAAAACATACCCTTGGGGCACCAAGGGTTCCATAGAAACTAGACCAACACACACCACAGACCCTTGGGACAACAAAAGTTTCATAGCAAATAGACCACTACACACCACAAAGCCTTGGGGCAGCAAGGGTTCCAGAGCAAATAGACCAAGACACACCACAGACCCTTGGGGCACCAAGGGTTCCATAGAAAATAGACATCACACACCCAAGACCCTTGGGATAGCAAGGGTTCCATAGCAAATAGACCAACACACACCACAGACCCTTGGGGCAGCAAGGGTTTCATAGCAAATAGACCAACACACACCACAGACCCTTTGTGCATCTAGGGTTCAATAGCAAATAGACCAACACACACCACAGACCCCTGGGGTAGCAAGTTTTCAATAGCAAATAGACAAACACACAGCACAGACCCTTGGGGCAACAGGGATTCCATAGCAAATAGACCAACACACACCATAGACCCTTGGGACAGCGACGGTTTCATAGCAAATAGACCAAAACACACCACAAACCATTGCAGCAGCAAGGGTTTCATAGTAAATAGACCAACACACACCACAGAGCCTTGCGGCAGCAAGGGTTCCATAGGAAATAGACCAACACACACCACAGACCCTTGGGGCAGCAAGGAATCCATAGCAAATAGACCAACACACACCACAGACCGTTGGGGCTGCAAGGTTTCCATAGTAAATAGACCAACACACACACCACAGACCCTTTGGGCAGCAAGGGTTCCTTTTAAAATAGACAAACACACACCACATACCCTTGGGGACCTAATGGTTCCATAGCAAATAGACCAACACACACCACAGACCCTTGAGGCAGCAAGATTTCCACATCAAATAGACCAACACACACCACAGACCCTTGGGGCAGCAAGTGTTCAATCGCAAATAGACCAACACACACCACATACCTTTGGGGAAGCAAGGATTCCATACTAAATAGACCAACACATGCCCCGGACCCTTGGGGCAGGAAGAGTTCCATAGCAAATAGACCAACACACACCATATTCCCTTAGGGCACCAAGTGTTTCATAGAAAATAGACCAACACACACCATAGACCCTTGGGACAGTAATGGTTCCATAGCAAATAGACCAACACACACCACAGACACTTGGGGCAGGAAGGGTTCCAAAGCAAATTGACCAACAGACACCACAGACCCTTGGGATAGCAAGAGTTCCATAGCAAATAGACCAAAACACACCATAGACCCTTGGGGTAGCAAGTTTTCAATAGCAAATACAATAATACATACCACAGACCCTTGGGGAAGCAAGGGTTCCATAGCAAATAGACCAAGACACACCACAGACCCTTGGGGCAGCAGGGATTTCACAGCAAATAGACCAACACACACCACCGACCCTTGGGGCAGCGAGGGTTTAATAGCAAATAGAGCAACACACACCAAAAACACTTGCAGCAGCAGGGGTTCCATAGCAAATAGACCAACACACACCAAAACCCCTTGCAGCAGGAAGGGTTTCATAGCAAATAGACCAACACACACCACAGACCCCTGGGACAGCAGGGTTTCCATAGCAAATAGACGAACACATATTGCTTGCTGCTTTGGGTGTTGGTCGAAACCAGTTTAGGTTATTTTTATTCATAAAATTTAGACTATATATATATATATATATATATATATATATATATATATATATATATATATATATATATATATATATATATATATATATATATATATATATATATATATAAAATTAACATAAAAAAAAATATTAGTTATTGAGTATGCGCACTGTCTGAGGACAGTGCGCGCCAAGTTGATGAGTGTTCGCTGGTCAGCAACGCAACAAAATATATAATAATATAATAAATAGAAAACATAAATAAAGTACATAGAAATTATATAATAAATAATGAAAAATATAATAAAAATAAAGTTACAAGAGTTATGGCTGCGCGACTCGTTCTAGAGGTGAGTTGTATGGTGTGTAGGGGAGACTGCTACAATACTCCCCCCTAGTGACGAGGAATGAGTAAATAAATCTTGGTGGTGCGGTGCTGCTGTCTTGTTGCCAATTTGATGGTAGACATAACAGGAGCCTGATCTGGGGCCAACAGATTTGCCGGCTTGACTCGGTCGATGGCCACCGCGTCTTGAGCACCGTTCCTGTCAATGGTGACAGTCTTCCTGGTCCGTCTCAGGACGAGTTAGGGTCCCTGGTAGGGCTGCGTCAGAGGCCGGCGGACGGCATACACGCGTATGAAGACGTGGGTGCAGGTGTCGAGGTCCTGGCTCACAAAGGTCTTCATCGGGGAAGAACGAGGCTGCACTGGCTGAAGGCTTCTCATGACACCTTTGAGGCGGGAGGTGAAGTGTTAGAACCCGAAAGTAATACTTGCCAAACACGTGATGAAGAAATTACTGAAGGCGCAGAGGTTAAAGAATAATGAGGAACTAGAATTACGAGAAGCCCCATAGAGCCTCAGCTGCAAATTCCTAAAGGATAAGGCTTCCAAAACATAAAGATCCATCAATGTAGGTTCGGTTAAAAGCCTCGGAGGTCCACCCCATCTACCTTCCCATGGAGAGAAATAAACAAGCCGTTAGCAGGGGCAAAGGTTCACGCGAGTCCCTCGCGCTCACGAAATGCGACCTATTAATCAAGATACCGCCTATTAATCAAGAGACGACCCTAACACCCTCGCACATCTGGATTACCTCAACGGAGCTGAACACGAGAGAAAGAGACCCAGGAAAAGCAGAACTAACTTGGACGTGGTAGAGAGTAGACATACTTTGAGAAGACTCTCTTAGACCCACGCCAGCTCGACTTGCAGTAGAAGTCAGACATACAGCAAGGTTAAGAAACAAGAAGAACCTCAGAAATATTACAAGATATACTACAGGGTAATAAGAAGGAAGAAGAGCCCTAGTAACGAGAAGAGAAGAAATAAGAAATAGAATAAAGAAGAACAAGGATTAAAGATACAGAAGAAATCCTTGTGAAGAAAGAACACAGAGTATTAAGAAGGAAGAAGAACTCTGAAAGAAGAATAAGGATATAAGAAGGAAGAAGCATCCTTACAACAAGATTACCAGGAAACAACAGACGAGGACCTGAAGGACAAGACGTCAACGACGGACATGTTGCTGTATTTCGTGAGTAGAAGTTGAAGAGTTGAGCTGGCTTGCATATATCTAGTCAAGGGTCCAAGAGGTATAGTTAGGATTGATTTAGCTAGGATATGTGTAAGAAGTGAATCGTAGTTTATTGTATAACACGGATCACAAGTAGACTAGGAAAGTAACGTATTAGAGAAAAGTAACAGAAGAGTACAAGAAGTACTATATTATAACTTAAGAATAAATCTAAAGATAATACAACCTTTCACATCCCTGAATTCACGTTTCTGAAGAGAAGACGTTATCTGTTGCCCTATCTTCCATAGAATATTATTCTTGAGGATCCTTGGAATAACACGTCCAAGAAATCATCAAAAGTTGTATTCAAGTAATTACAGCTTACCTGATAAAAGTAAGTAAGTAATTTTTAGTGGAAGGGCGGGTTTCGACAGAAGTCTTGGACGCTGCAGGGTGAAGGGTCGGGTGTTTTTACTAGAAGTTCGCCTGGGAGCCTAAGATTGGTGCCGTAAACCAGCTCAGCCGAGGAGTGGTGCAGGTCTTCCTTCAGGGAGGACCTGATGCCGAGGAGAACAATGGGGAGAGCCAGGGACCAATTCTTTCGTTGGGTGGAGGCCATGAGAGAGGAACTCAGTTGGCGATGGAACCGTTCGACCATGCCATTAGCCTGCGGATGGTAGCTGGAAGTCCTGTAGCGGCGGATGCCGAGCAGGATCATGACCTTGTTCCACACGTTGGCATCGAACTGGCCGCCACGGTATGAGGTGAGGCTGAGAGGAACACCGAACCTGGAGACCCAAGTAGCGATGAAAGCGTGGGCGACAGTGTCCGTTGTGATGTCAGCGATGGCTTCGGCCCAACGTGTAAAACGATCCACACAGGTGAGGATGTAGCGATGACTGGCAGAGGGTGGAAGGGGGCCGACCAGGTCAATGTGGATGTGGTCGAATCTCTCCGTTACGGGTGTGAAAGTGCCGGGCGGAAAGTGAGTATGCCGAGTCACCTTGGAGGCTTGACAGTTAGTGCAGGTACGAGTCCAGAGTCTGACATCCTTGTTGATACCCTCCCAGATGAAACGAGACGTCATCAAGTGCTGTGTAGCTCGGATGCCAGGGTGAGAGAGATCATGAAACTGACGGAAGGCCTGGTAGCGATGTCGCTGTCGCAGGTAGGGACGGACAGCGTCTGTGGAGACGTCAGCGTAGAGAGCGATCTTGGTGCCTGGGAGCGTGAGTTTCTTTATCTTGAGCGCCGGGTTGTACAATAGCTTGTCCATTTCGGCGTCACCGGACTGGTCGGCAGCTATGGCGGCGTAATCAAGAGAAGAGGACGTCACAGCAGTAATGTTGCGGGAGAGGGCGTCTGCTGGAGCGTTGTCCGCGCCTTTGATGTACCTGATGTCGGTGGTGAATTGAGAAAGGTAGTCCATGTGGCGAAACTGCCGTGGAGTGTAGGAGTCCTTGTTTCTCAGGAAAGCAGTAGTAAGAGGCTTGTGATCAGTGTACACATGGAAGCGACGGCCTTCAACGAAGTAGCGGAAACGCTTGACAGCCTTGTAGATGGCGAGAAGTTCTCGGTCGTATGCGCTGTACTTGGTTTCGGCCGTGTTGAGCTTCTGTGAGAAGAAGGCAATCGGCATCCAGGCACTGTCGACATGTTGTTGGAGGATGGCACCAGTCCCAGTGTCGGAGGCGTCTGTCACTATGGAAATCTCCGCGTCAGGGGATGGGAAAGAACGCATGACTGTGTCACTGAGGGCCTTCTTAGCTGCAGCGTCAGCGTCCGAAGTCCAGATGAGAGTGACAGACTGGCCACGCTTACAGGGCTTGACCATGGCGTAGAGTGGCTGAAGCAGGAGAGAGCAGGAATTCTTTGAGTTTCCGCTGGGTGGACGGCTTCGGGAACTGCTGAATGGCTTCACACTTCATGTAGAGTGGAGCGGTGCCTGCTGGAGTTACACTGTGGCCGAGGAAGGTGAGAGAGGTGACACCGAGCTCAGACTTGTCCACATTGATCTGTACGCCATAGTCTTATAAGCGGGTGAGGACTTGGTGAAGGTGTTGTCGGTGTGAGGCTTCATCTGGGCTCGCGATGAGTAGGTCGTCGATGTACGCGAAGAACCTCGTCAATGAAACGTTGGAAGGTCTGGGCCGAATTCATGAGTCCAAAGGGCATCCTGACGTACTCAAACAGACCGAAGGGCGTGATGATGGCGGTCTTCGGGATGTCGTCAGGGTGTACTGGAATCTGATGAAAGGCCTTGACGAGGTCTCTGCGTGAGAAGATGGTGGAGCCAGCGAGTTGGGACGAGAACTCCTGGATGTTTAGCACAGGGTATCTGTCCATCTGGGTGTGAGAGTTGAGGGCACGGTAGTCTCCACAGGGCCGTATGTCGCCGTTCTTCTTGGGGACGACGTGGAGGGCTGATGACCAGTTGCTGCTGCTGGGCCGCACAATACCCTACCGCATTAGAGACTCGAACTCGGCCTTGGCTTGACGGTAGCGTTCTGGAGCTAAGCGACGGGCCTTGGCTTGTACTGGTGGTCCTGTTGTCTCGATGTGATGCGTGACGTGGTGTTTGGCGGGCAAGCTGGCTGAGTAAGGCTGAGTCAGCGAAGGGAAAGACTTAAGCAGGTCAGCGAACTGGTGGTCCTTTTGAATGACAGCGAGGTGCATGCTGTGTCCTGGCGCTGATTGTGCTGTGGAGGAGATGGAGGTGAGTGGGTCAACCAATTTTTGACCTTTAACGTCCACCAAGAGGTTGAGGTGCCTCAGAAAGTCCGCTCCGAGAATTGCTTGTGAAACGTTCCCGACGTAGAAGGTCCATTCGAAGGAACGTCGGAGGTAGAGGTTCAGTTGCAAGGTGCGCCGTGTGTAGACAGGTATCTTGGTCCCGTTAGCGGCGATGACTTGCAAGAGTGGAGGTATGGTTCGTAGATTGGCGGTCGCGGGGATTATACTTACATCGGCGCCGTTATCAATCAGGAACTTTATGTTGGAGCAACTGTCGTGAAGGTGGAGCAGCACTGAGGGTTGGCGAGCAGCGCGCTGCACTGATACTTGCCCTTTTAGTTTGACGCCTTGTATGAACATGGGGCTGCACACTTCGAAGCTCTGTCACCGAAGTTGTTGTGGTACCAGCAGAGTACTGGGCTTCTCGAGCGGGGACGGTACTGGCGGTGTTGAGGAGTGGGGGAGCGGGGACAGCGCTGGCGGTGTTGAGGAGTGGGGGAGCAGGACCGTTGGCGGTAGTGGAATTGCCTTTTGAGGGAGGTGACCTCAGTCGTGAGCTGGGATACCAGCTTGGTGAGCTGAGCGAGCTGAGTGTTGTACTGGTTTGTGACTGAGGACACTGAAGAAGCCTGTGGTGTAGGGATGGTTGCCATAAGATCGTCTGATAACTTAGCGATAGCATCAGGGTCTAGGCTGTCCTTGACGCTGAAAAGAGCGAGCTGTGTAGCAGGAGGCAGACGTTGATAAAACAGCTGTTTGAACAACTCGGGGTCAAAAGCGCTGTATTTGTCTCCGAGTAGCTGCTTCATGCGAAGCAGTAGGTCTGTAGGCTTCTCATCACCCAACTCATCCTTGGAGAACAGCTCTTTGAGGCAGATGGCAATAGAAGACTGAAGTTTTGAGAGTATAGCAGTCTTCAGGTCTTCATAGGGCGTGGTGGAGGTGGAAGCTTTTGAAATGAAGTCAGAGATTTGTGGAAGGACGTCAGGAGGCAGGAGGCTAGCAGCATGGGTGAACTGGGTGAGGCTGTTTGAGATTTTTGATGTCTTAAATCCGCACTCCAAAATAGCGAACCACATAGACGGGTTCTGTGGGCAGAAAGGTGGCGAACTGAGTGCCACTGCTGCTGCAGTGTGGAGGTCGTCGTTGTCAGGCATGTCATGACACTGGTGTATAAACACGCCCCATGCAGGGCACCTTGGTGGACACTAAGGCACTGAGTGTCCGGGAAGGCACTGTAAGTAATTAATCCACGGGAAAGTATAGTAATCCATAGGGTGGTGAGCACTGAACACAGGTGAGAGCACTATTAATCCACGTTGGAGCAGAGTAATCCATCGGGCGATGAGCACTGAACACAGACGGGAGCACTATGCACTGTAGGTAAGTAATCCATGGGAGAGTAGAATCCACAGGGTGATGAATAATCCACAAGGCGGTGAGTGGCGATGGTGAAGATCACTCTAACGCCGCAAGGTGGTAGGGCAGGGATTGCACTGAGGGCGCAGAGGGGTGTGTTGAGGACACATGATGGCGCAAGAAGGCGTCTGAGGGGGCACAGAGGGTGCCAGGGTGGGTGGGAGGGAAGAACCTACTAGGTAGCAGCTACACAAATAAGTGTAGTTTCTCTCGGCCTAAGACTCAACTTCGCGAACCCCATAATGGAGGCGAAGCTTTTTGCCTTAGGAGTGTTTGAACGAATGAATCTAGAAGACTCAGGTTCTTGCACTAAGAGATTTGTGCTCTTTTTAGCACAGGCTAGAAGCTACCTATGACCATAGCTACACTCCGGTGTCAACAATTATTGCTTGCTGCTTTGGGTGTTCATATAGCTAGTTGGTCCACTGGTTGAGGAAACTCGAAACCAGTTTAGATTATTTTTATTCATAAAATGTAGACTATATATAGAAAATTAACATATACAAAACAAATATTAGTTATTGAATATACGCACTGTCTGAGGACAGTCCGCGCCAAGTTGATGGGTGTGCGCTGGTCAGCAACGCAACAAAATATATAATAATATAATAAATAGAAAACATAAATAAAGTTCATAGAAATTATATAATAAATAATGAAAAATATTATAAAAATAAAGTTACAATAGTTATGGTTGCGCGACCCGTTCTAGAGGGAACGGGTATCTCACGTTCTCTATGGTGTGTAGGGGAGATTGCTACACATACACAACAGACCCTTGGGGTAGCAAAAGTTTCATAGCAAATAGACCAACACACACCACATACCCTTGGGGCACCATGGGTTCCATATAAAATAGACAAACACACACTACATAAACTTGGGTCAGCAAGGGTTTCATAGCAAACAGACCAAAACACACCACATACCCTTGGGGCAGTAAGGGTTCAATAGCAAATAAACCAACACACACCACAGACCCTTTGGGCAGCTAGGGTTCCATAGTAAACAGACCAACACAACCCACAGACCTTTGGGGCAGCAAGGGTTCAATAGCAAATAGACCAACACACACCAAAGACCCTTAGGGCAGCAAGGGTTCAATAGCAAATAGGACAATACACACCACAGACCCTTGGGGCAGCAAGGATTCCATAGCAAATAGACACACAGACACCACAAACCTTTGGGGCAGCAAGAGTTCCATAGCAAATAGACCAACACACACCATATACCCTTGGGGCACTGAGTGTTTCATAGAAAATAGACCAACACACACCATAGACCTTTGGGACAGCAAGGGTTCCATAGCAAATAGAACAACACACACCACAGACCCCTGGGGTAGCAAGTTTTCAATAGGAAATACACCAACACATACCACAGACCATTTGGGAAACAATGGCTCCACAGCAAATAGACGAACATACACTACAGACCCTTGGGACAGCAAGGGTTCAATAGCAAATAGATCAACACACACCACAGACCCTTGGTGCAGCAAGGGTTCCATAGCAAATAGACTAACACACACCACAGATCCTTGGGGCAGCAAGGGTTCCATAGCAAATAGACCAACACACACCACAAACCCTAGTGGCAGCAAGGGTCCCATAGTAAATAGACCAACACACCACACATCCTTGGGGAAGCAAGGGTTCCATAGCAAATAGACCAACACACACCAGAGACACTTGGGGCAGCTAGAGTTCTATAGCAAATAGACCAACATAAACCACAGACCCTTGAGGCAGCAAGGGTTCAATAGCAAATAGATCAACACACACCACAGACCTTTGGGCCAGCAAGGATTCCATAACAAATAAACCAACACACACCACAGACCCTTGGGGCAGCAAGGGATCCATAGCAAATAGACTAACACACACCACAGACCCTTGGGGCAGCAAGGGTTCAATAGCAAATAGACCAATACACACCACAGACCCTTGGGGCAGCAAGGGTTTCATAGCAAATAGACCAACACACACCACATAATATTGGGGAAGCTGTAGCAGTCACCCCTACACACCTTAGAGAACGGAGATACCCGTTCTCTGAAAACGTGGGTTGCGCTGCCATACTTTATTTTTATTATATTTTTCATTATTTATTGTATAATTTTATATGTACTCTATTTATGTTTTTCTTTTTATTATATTATTGTGTATTATATTGCGCTGCATTTCAGTGCACACCACCAACTTGGCGCGCACTGCATAAACACATTGCGCATATACAATTTATGATATTTGTTTTTCAAATCTTTACTTTATATATATAGTCTATATTTTGGCCATAAAAATAACCTTAACTGGTATCGAGTTTTCTCTACATGTTGACCAACTAGCATTATACACCCGAGCACCAGCAATAATTGGTGACACCGGAGTGTAGCTATGGTCGTAGGTAGCTTTTAGCCTGTGCTTAAAAGAGCACAAATCTCTTGGTGCCAGGACCTGGATCTTTTAGATTCATTCGTCCAAACACTCCTAAGGCAAAAAGCTTCGCCTCCAAAATTGGGTTCGCGAAGTTGAGTCTTAGGCCGAGATAAACTACACTTATTTGTGTAGCTGCTACCTAGAAGGTTATCCCCTCCCACCCTGGCATCTTCTCTACCCCCTCAGACGCCCTCACTGCGTCATCGGCACGACCTTATGTCTTGCCCCCTCAGACGCCTTACTGCGTCTTCAGCCGCCTCACGCGATCTCTACACCCTCTGACGCCTTCTTGCATCATGTGTCCTCAACACACCTTTTTGCGCCCTTAGTGCAATATTATGTCCAACTCCTGCCCCCCGCCTCGCGGCGTTAAAGTGATCTCCACTATCGCCACTCAACGCCCTGTGGATTATTCATCGCCCTGTGGATTACTCATCACCCTGTGGATTATTCTACTCTCCCGTGGATTACTTACCTACAGTGCATAGTGCTCCCACCTGTGTTCAGTGCTCATCGCCCGATGGATTACTCAGTTCTCCCGTGGATTAATAGTGCTCTAACCTGTGTTCAGTGCTCACCGCCCTTTGGATTACTATACTTTCCCGTGGATTAATTACTAACAGTGCCTTCCCGGACACTCAGTGCCTTAGTGTCCACCAAGGTTCCCTACATGGGACGTGTTTATACACCAGTGTCACTAGTGTTAACTGTCGTTCGTTCCGTGGCACCTGGCCAGCACCTTTGCCACTTAGTTCAACACCACTTGACTTCACCATGCCTGACAACGACGACCTCCACACTGCAGCAGCAGTGGCACTAAGATCGCCACATTTCAGCCCACAGAACCCGTCTATGTGGTTCGCTATTTTGGAGTGCGGATTTAAGACATCCAAAATCTCCAACAGCCTCACCCAGTTCACCCATGCTGCTAGCCTCCTGCCTCCTGACGTCATCTCAAAAGCTTCCACCTCCACCACGCCCTATGAAGACCTGAAGACTGCTCTACTCTCAAAACTTCAGTCTTCTATTGCCACCGCCTCAAAGAGCTGTTCTCTAAGGATGAGTTGGGTGATGAGAAGCCTACAGACCTACTGCTTCGCATGAAGCAGATACTCGGAGACAGATACAGCGCTTATGACCCCGAGTTGTTCAAACAGCTGTTTTATCAACGTTTGCCTCCTGCTACACAGCTCGCTCTTTTCAGCGTCAAGGACAGCTTAGACCCTGATGCCATCGCTAAGTTAGCAGACGACCTTATGGCAACCATCCCTACCTACACCACAGGCTTCTTCAGTGTCCTCAGTTACAACCCAGGACAACAGTCAGCTCGCTCAGCTCACCAAGCTGGTATCCCAGCTCACGACTGAGGTCACCTCCCTCAAAAGGCAATTCCAGGACTGCCGACGGTCCCGCTCCCCCACTCCTCAACACCGCCAGCGCCGTCCCCGCTCCCCTACTCCTCAATACCGCCAGCACCATCCCCGCTCGAGAAGCCCAGTACTCTGCTGGTACCACAACAACTTCGGCGACAGAGCTTCGAAGTGTGCAGCCCCATGTTCATACAAGGCATCAAACTAAAAGGGCGAGAATCAGTGCAGCGCGCTGCTCGCCAACCCTCAGCGGTGCTCCACCTTCACAACAGTTGCTCCAACATAAGGTTCCTGATTGAAACCGGTGCCGATGTCAGTATAATCCCCGCGACCGCCAATCTACGAACCCTACCTCCACTCCTACATCTCTTCGCCGCTAACGGGACCAAGATACGTGTCTACACACGACGCACTTTGATACTGAACCTCTACCTCCGACGTTCCTTCGAATGGACCTTCTACGTCGTGAACGTTTCACAAACAATTCTCGGAGCGGACTTTCTGAGGCACTTCAACCTCTTGGTGGACGTCAAAGGTCAAAAATTGGTTGACCCACTCACCTCCATCTCCTCCACAGCACAATCAGCGCCAGGTCACAGCATGCACCTTGCTGTCATCCAAAAGGACCACCAGTTCGCTGACCTGCTCAAGTCTTTTCCTACGCTGACTCAGCCTTACTCAGCCAACTTGCCCGTTAAACACCACGTCACGCATCACATCGAGACAACAGGACCACCAGTACACGCCAAGGCCCGTCGCTTAGCTCCAGAACGCTACCGTCAAGCCAAGGCCGAGTTCGAGTCTCTAATGCGCCAAGGTATTGTGCGGCCCAGCAGCAGCAACTGGTCATCAGCCCTCCACGTCGTCCCCAAGAAGAACGGCGACATACGGCCCAGTGGAGATTACCGTGCCCTCAACTCTCACACCCAGATGGACAGATACCCTGTACCAAACATCCAGGAGTTCTCGTCCCAACTCGCTGGCTCCACCATCTTCTCACGCATAGACCTCGTCAAGGCCTTTCATCAGATTCCAGTACACCCTGACGACATACCGATGACCGCCATCATCACTCCCTTCGGTCTGTTTGAGTACGTCAGGATGCCCTTTGGACTTATGAATGCGGCTCAGACCTTCCAACGTTTCATTGACGAGGTTCTTCGAGGCTTGCCCTTCTGCTTCGCGTACATCGACGACCTACTCATCGCGAGCCCAGATGAAGCCTCACACCGACAACACCTTCACCTAGTCCTCACCCGCATACAAGATTATTGCGTACAGATCAATGTGGACAAGTCTGAGTTCGGTGTCACCTCTCTCACCTTCCTCGGCCACACTGTAACTCCAGCAGGCATCGCTCCACTCCACACGAAGTGTGAAGCCATTCAGCAGTTCCCGAAGCCATCAACCCAGCGGAAACTCAAAGAATTCCTGGGTATGATTAATTACTACAACCGCTTCATCCCACACTGCTCTCTCCTGCTGCAGCCACTCTATGCCATGGTCAAGCACTGTAAGCGTGGCCAGTCTGTCACTCTCATCTGGACTTCGGACGCCGACACTGCTTTCCTCGCATCTAAAAAGGCCCTCAGCGACACAGTCATGCTGTCTTTCCCATCCCCTAACGCGGAGACTTCCATAGTGACAGACGCCTCCGACACTGGGACTGGTGCCATCCTCCAACAACTTGTCGACAGTGCCTGGAAGCTGATTGCCTTCTTCTCACAGAAGCTCAACACGGCCGAAACCAAGTACAGCGCATACGACCGAGAACTTCTCGCCATCTACAAGGCTGTCAAGCGTTTCCGCTACTTCATTGAAGGCCGTCGCTTCCATGTGTACACTGATCACAAGCCTCTTACTACTGCCTTCCTGAGAAATAAGGACTCCTACACTCCACTGCAGTTTCACCACATGGACTACCTTTCTCAATTCACCACCGACATCAGGTACATCAAAAGCGCAGACAACGCTTCAGCAGACGCCCTCTCCCGCAACATTACTGCTGTTACGTCCTCTTCTCTTGATTACGCCGCCATAGCTGCCGACCAGTCCGGCGACGCCGAACTGGACAAGCTATTGTACAACCCGGCACTCAAGATAAAGAAACTCACGCTCCCAGGCACCAAGATCGCTCTCTACGCTGACGTCTCCACAGACGCTGTCCGTCCCTACCTGCCACAGCGACATCGCTACCAGGCCTTCCGTCAGCTTCACGATCTCTCTCACCCTGGCATCCGAGCTACACAGCACTTGATGACGTCTCGTTTCATCTGGGAGGGCATCAACAAGGATGTCAAACTCTGGACTCGTACCTGCACCAACTGTCAAGCCTCCAAGGTGACTCGGCATACTCACTCTCCGCCCGGCATTTTCACACCCGTCACGGAGAGATTCGACCACATCCACATTGACCTGGTTGGCCCCCTGCCACCCTCTGCCGGTCATCGCTACATCCTCACCTGTGTGGATCGTTTTACACGTTGGGCCGAAGCCGCCCCCATCGCTAACATCACAACGGACACCGTCGCCCACGCTTTCATCGCTACTTGGGTCTCCAGGTTCGGTGTTCCTCTCAGCCTCACCTCAGACCACGGTGGCCAGTTCGAGGCCAACTTGTGGAACAAGGTCATGACCCTGCTCGGCATCCGCCGCTACAGGACTTCCAGCTACCACCCGCAGGCCAATAGCATGATCGAACGGTTCCATCGCCAACTGAAGTCCTCCCTCATGGCCTCCACTCAACGAGAGAATTGGTCCCTGGCTCTCCCCATTGTTCTCCTCGGCATCAGGTCCTCCCTGAAAGAAGACCTGCACCACTCCTCGGCTGAGCTGGTTTACGGCACCAACCTTAGGCTCCCAGGCGAACTTCTGGTAAAAACACCCGACCCTGCACCCTGCAGCGTCCAAGACTTCGCCTTCCGCCTCAAAGGTGCCTTCAGCCAGTGCAGCCTCGTTCTTCCCCGATGAAGACCTTTGTGAGCCAAGACCTCGACACCTGCACCCACGTCTTCATACGCGTGGATGCCGTCCGCCGGCCTCTGACGCAGCCCTACCAGGGACCCTACCTCGTCCTGAGACGGACCAGGAAGACTGTCACCATTGACAGGAACGGTGCTCAAGACGCGATGGCCATCGACCGAGTCAAGCCGGCATATCTGTTGGCCCCAGATCAGGCTCCTGTTATGTCTACCATCAAATTGGCAACAAAACAGCAGCACCGCACCACCAAGATTTATTTCCTCCTTCCTCGTCACTAGGGGTTGAGTATTGTAGCAGTCTCCCCTACACACCTTAGAGAACGGAGATACTCGTTCTCTGAAAACGTGGGTCGCGCAGCCATACTTTATTTTTATTATATTTTTCATTATTTATTGTATAATTTTATATGTACTTTATTTATGTTTTTCTTTTTATTATATTATTGTATATTATATTGCGCTGCATTTCAGCGCACACCACTAACTTGGCGCGCACTGCATAAACACAGTGCGCATATACAATTTATGATATTTTTTTTTAAATCTTTACTTTATATATATAGTCTATATTTTTTCAATAAAAATAACCTCAACTGGACATGAGTTTTCTCTATCCAGTCGACCAACTAGCTATTATGAACACCCGAGCATCAAGCAATAAAGCAAGAGTTCCATAGCAAATAGACTAACATATACCACAGACCCACCATTGGGGCAGCAGGGGTTTCATAGCAAATAGACCAACACACACAACAGACCGGCATCAAGGGTTCCATAGCAAATAGATCAACATACACCACAAACCCTTGGGGCAGCAAGGGTTCCATTGCAAATCGACCAACACACACCACAGACCCTTGGGGCAGCAAGGGTTTCATAGCAAATAGACCAACACACATCACAGACCCTTGGGGCAGGAAGGGTTTCATAGCAAACAGACTGACACACACCACAGACCCTTGGAGTAGCAAGGGTTTCATAGCAAATAGACCAACACACAACACAAAACCTTGGGGTAGCAAGGGTTCCATAGTAAATAGACCAACACACACCACAGACGCTTTGGGCAACAAGGGTTCCATAGCAAATAGACCAACATACACCACAGACCCTTGGGACAGCAGGGGTTCCATAGCAAATAAACCAACCATAATAAATAATAATAAATACACTAACATTTTAATAAATATAACATAATAATTAAGTAAATAGACATGCTGGGTGACCATGACTGCAAAAACCACTCACCCAGCATATCCAAACTGCTCGCTTCAGTTTGGGTAGTTGCTGCAAAGCAGATTGAAATGTCGTAGGAAGACAATCTGAGGCATCGAGTGAAGGATAATTTCTGATGAGTCTTGTACCAATTTTGTCTTGTTGCTGGAATAGGAGCTGCAAAGTACAGGAGCTTGTTTTGGACCTTCTCATCCACCTTTAAAGCCCATATCCCACACAACACGAAATGAGGCAAATGTTGGACGAATGAGGGTGACTTGCAATTTTTCCACGATTTGAGGCGAATTTACTCGGAACCCACACAGCACACGACAGCCACACGTCTTCCACACGACATTGATACGTAGTACACGAACGTCGTGCAATTACTGTAAAAATCATGGTCTTGTTGTCGGCAGGAGTTTTTCACGAAAGACGAAATCCACACGAATTATACGCGGGCGCCACACGAACGTAACACAAACACAACACGAATACTACGGAAATAGTACGGAAATGATCGTTTGTCACACGAGGACAAGACGAGGACAAGACGGATCAGAGCAGACTGTAGTACGAACAGAACGTCTGCAGGACGAAGTACACGAACACGAGACGAAACACAAGAACGTCTGATCGGGGCATATATATAGTGCGGCGTCCTTGGGACGCTTCATTCCAACCTCGGACAGCCCAGATTTTATTCACACTCAGGCTCATCATTGTTGACCCCTTGCACCCTTCGTGCCATATTCTGTTTACACTGATTTATAAAAAAATACAATCTAATCGATTTATTTGCTGTCATGTCTGCCTTTAACACCAACTTGTATGGATGTTTTAGCAAATTCATGTAATTATCTCTTGCCTGAACCCTAAATACCTTGTCCTGGCTACTTTCTTTTAATTTGGGGGATATTAAAAAGGTATAAAGATATATAGGTCTATGGGTTTAATGATAAACATACATTTATTTCTGAAATATTATTTGTTCACTGATTTACTAAGTCAGCTTTTGCAATGTAATATCTCAGTAAAACTATTTATCTAAAACTAATCAGAAGTAATAAAATCGTGTAAGTGATCAGCGTCCGGGTGTTCCTAGTAACGTCCTAATCAGGCGATAAATCGAGAACGCACACGAACGTTCTTGTGTTGTTTGGGTTGTTATCGTCCTGTACTTGTGTGTAATTAAGCCGCGTTTTTGTCGTCCACACATGGGATTGGGTTTCGAAGACCGTCTTGGGGCCGTCTTGGGCCGATCGGGGGCCACCACAAAAACACTTTTTCTTGACTTGGTGCCGAAATATTATTATCTGGCTAACAAACTTTCCTAAAAACTTTATTAAAAGTAAAACATAGCTACCGTACTTTTATTTGAAATTATTTGGCGACATATTAATTTCCTTTTTGTTATGGTTGCCGAAATTAATGTCAGCGCCGAAAATAATCCTACACAGTACATAACCAAAACTGAGCTGCATAATCTAGGTGGGGTCTAACTAGCGCTAAATACAACCTCAGAATGACCTCAGAACTTCTATTTGTCACATACCTACCAATAAATCCCAGTATCTTTCTATTTATCTATGTCTAACTATACTACACTGTTCCCTGGGGCGCAAGTCACTGCTTACTTGAACTCCCAAAAGTACCTCTCACTATATGACCTTCCTTTTTTTCTTTTTTCTTTTATTTATTTATTTTTTTTATTTATTTATTTATTTTTCTATATTATATTTAAAAAAAGGATAAGGGAAAAATAAATTAGGTATAAAAAAAAATCCCGCTTGTCGCCAGACCCTATAAAGAGGACAGTAGGAGAACTATACACATATGGGAAATCCAATTTAGTGTGAGAAGTGTCTTGACACTCCTCTTTTGAAAGAGTTTAAGTCATAGGCAGGTGGAAAAACAGACAAAAGAAGAGAGTTCCAGAGTTTACCAGTGTAAGGGATGAAAGAGTGAAGATACTGGTTAACTCTTGCATTAGGTAGATGGACAGAATAAGGATGATAAGAAGTAGAAACTCTAGTGCAGCGAGGCCGCAGGAGGGGGGAGGCATGCAATTAGCAAGTTCAGAAGAGCAGTCAGCATGATAATAGCAGTATAAGATAGATAAAGATGCAACATTGCGGCGGTGACTTAAAGAATCAAGGCAGTCAGTTAGAGGAGGAGAGTTGATTAGGTGAAAAGCTTTAGACTCCACCCTGTTTAAAAGAGGTAGCTGTATGAGTTGAGCCCCCCCAGACATGAGAGCCATACTCCATACATGGGCGGATAAGGCCCCTCTACAGAGCAAGCAGCTGAGAGGGAGAGAAAAATGGACGCAGACGCCATAGGATACCTAACTTCTTGGAAGCTGATTTAGCAAGAGTAGAGATATGAAATTGCCAGTTTAGATTTTTAGTAAAGGATAGACCGAGTGTGTTTAATGTGGAGGAGAGGGGAAGTTTAGTGTCACTGAGTTTTTGAGGCATTGAATAAAACAAGGTTTGCTCTGCCCCAATCAGAAACTAGTGAAAGATCAGAAGTTAAGCGTCCTATAGCATCTCGCCTTGAGTCATTTAATTCTTGTTGGGTTGGGCGTCGGTGCCTAAGGTAGTGTCATTTAATGTGTAGTCTACAGACCCATTACCGGTAAAGATTTGTAAGACGACCTATTCGATATCTCCCTACCTTTAGTATGCACTGCAAATTCAACCTCAGAATCTTGTTAAGGTCACCTCAAACAGTTATGCCGCCGAATTACAGAAAAAAATACGATTTATTTTAGGTTACGTTAGGTTTGGTTAGGATAGTTTTGGTTAGGCTTATTTAACTGCAGCTCTGAGAAGGTTATGCTAACAAAGTTATTTTATTCGGACAATTTTTATATCTTCACCAGACTGGTGTGTGGCTACGACAGAAAATGGCTTGTTTTCTAGTTGCCCTTGTTATATGATAGCTCCAAACATCTACATATTCATTACTAAACACTATTGATTCAATGTACTAAACTCGTATCTGGAACACATGGATACTGCCAAATTATAGATCGAAGTGCTTACAGATACGTTGTCATCCACTATTCACCCGCTATTGGTACGGCCTGTGCCTTATTATTTACCTGGTAAAGCATCTTTCAAATTATTTTAGGTTGATTATGTTATGTTAGGTTTGGTTAGGTACGGTTTGGTTCGGTTAGGCTCGGTTATATAAGCTTTTTACCCAAAACTTAGGCACATGCCGAATCTATATGAGGATACAACATTCGTTAGGTTATGTTTAGATTAGGTTAGGTAATGTTATGTTAGGTACGGTTTGGTTAGGTACGGTTTGGTTCGGTTATATAAGCTTTTTATATTTTATTACCCCAAAGTTAGGCACGTGCCGTATTTATATGCGAGCACTATGAGGATACAGCATTCGTTAGGTTATGGTTAGATTAGGTTATGTTAGGTTTGGTTAGCTACAGTTTGGTTCAGTTATATAAGCTTTTCATATTTTATTGCCCCAAAGATAGGCACGTGCCGTATCTATAAGCGAGCACTTAGGTACGGCTGCCGTACCTGTAAGCTGTGTTATTATAGATAGTACGCCACATACTCATTACATGACATTACTGGCATTAATCAGGGTAAAGCTATGCTTTACCCTGATTAAAGCTGTGCTTTACCCTGATTAAAGCTGTGAATTATCACATTTGTATATTCAACCCACTATTTGTCTACTAAGATGGCGTCATTTCCCACAATTAAGGTGGGAATAAGTATATTTTACTTAAATAAGTAACTATTTACTCACTCTGGGCCGCCATATTTCCTTTATGTCGGTGTTTTTTTCAGGGGAATCCGGGTTGCAAGCTGAAATCCATCTCCCAAGACACCTCCAGGCAGTCTTCGAAGCCGAGTCTCCTCGGCTTGGAACTGTCTTCGTATCCTCCAAGCCGAAAGTATACGACAAAAACGCGCAAGGCGGGATTGACTTGGGATTGACTTGGGTTTACCGAAGACGATCCTCGAAGCCGTGGACGACAAAAAAGCGGCTTTAATGTAATCCGTGTTATTGTCGTGTGCAGACCGTGTGTTACAAGTTTTAACTTGTTGATAGTATTAGTGAACGTGCTCTTGTCGTGTAATGACCGTCGTCTGGTCGTGCAATACCCGTACTGTGGTCGTACTGTTCGTGTGCCATTCGTGTGGCATGGAAAAACCCGACCATTGCATGACAAAAGACAACAGTTACACGAACAAGCCGATTACCATATGACACATGTGACTTCACTTCAACACGTCCACTGTGTAGGATATTATATTCCATGAAGTGTCACCCATTCATTTCCCTTGCATATATGTAACGACTATTTCACTAGTCGGTAACTCACCTCCCTCCTCTGTCACGTTCCCGCTAAGCGGGCACGGACCTCAGTCTGCCCCGCCGGCCCCACCTTGTACGGCCTCCTGTACTTCCTTTGTCTACCTAGTAAAGAAACCTCAAGATACGTGTGTCTCTCTTCACCTACGCTTGTGTTAGAGACTCGCTACATGGCGCAGTGAGTAAGATTCTAGGACCACCCCGGGAGTGACGTCACAAGCCACGGACTCACCTCTCCCATCAGCTGTTTCTATCGCACCAAAGGCCGCTGTCCATCCTCCTCCTCCGTTGTCTCACGACGTTACATTCCAGTCTTACAGGGAGTGGAGGCGTAGGTGGAAGGACTACGCGACCATTGTATCATTCTATCTATAAATAGTATCCATAATCCCTCTGTATCAGGTAACCGAGAGAGAGAGAGAGAGAAAGTTGATACATCCCCGCACCTGGCCTAGTCTTAATCCCAGGAGATGGCGACCCTTTCCAATTATCGGATTAACAGGTTCATGTTTTCTCAAAACTCCCTAGAGTCCTATATCACTTTTTCGCAGGTGTTCAAGAGTACTGTGACTATCACTCCTTATCCGCTCTTGACTCCTAAGGAATCTCTCAAGTCGGGATGGCAGTTCCTTATCCTTCATCCCTCGACCCAGCCAGGCTGCTATCAGATCCAAATCAGATCACCTTCAGACTCTGGCGAGATCAGTCATTCGGTCCTCTCAGTCACGACTTCAACTCAAACCTCTCTCGGCTTCATCATATCAATCAGTCTGTATCAACAAATAAGACATAAGAAAACTCATCCTTGTCTTACCATTCCTGCCTTGTATTAGAGAAAACAATCATCAAAGAAGACTCTAATATACTGCTGGCAGCGGTGTTTCGTCCTTCCAAGCGACGAAAAAGAATCCAGGTTCTCCCGAGATCAAAAGCTCGCCTTCACCGCCCATCACCAACCGCCCGCCCACCCGCCCACCCACACCGGACCACCTCGCGCGCCCACACCCAGCGCCCACCCAGAGACACACAGTCGCCCACCTCGCCCCTGGCATTCCTCGTCTGCGTCTCTGAAATTACGACCCTTCGCCGCCCCTTCTGCAGTAGTCTCCGTTCAAGTGAGTCTACCAGCACAAGGTTCCTCGCCGTACATGGTGCCTGCTCTACCGTTTCCTGCCCGTCTCGACGTCAAAAGAATCAAGTCAACCTCCATCCTCGTCCTGCCCTTCGTCCACCCTTCCATTCGACTCTGCTGCCCGGTTATATTCCTTAAATCCGGCGTGACTCTAGGGGAAATTCTGCCCTATCCTGCCCCTGTCACCCCTGTCGACTCATCACCTTGTCATATTTCATTGTCTACACCACCTGTCACAAACTCTCCATCACAGCCTTCCCCTCTACTTGCTCAGCATCTTGGTGATGTAGATTTCCCTGAGTCAAGACCAGATTTACTCGCCCTATTATCGGCTTACAGGTCCTGTGTCTCCCTTCCTGGTGAACCCCTGGGAAAGACCGATGCGGTCTACCATTCCATCTACCTCACTCCAGGCTCGACTCCTACATACGTCCCGGCTTATCGCATCCCGCATAGCCGCAGGACGTTGATAGACGACGCTGTCAGAGCCATGCTGGACGAGGACATTATAGAACCAGCGGCCTCGCCATTCAATGCCCCGCTGTTCCTCGTGCCCAAGTCAAATGGTGAGTGGAGAGTCGTCGTCGATTTCCGTGGTTTAAACGCCGCGACGATTCCCGATCGATTTCCAATGCCAGTGTTATCTGATCTCCTCCAGTCAATAGGTGATTCAAATAGTGTATTTTCTACCCTCGACCTTCAGTCTGGATTTTTCCAGGTCGAACTGGAAGAAAGTTCACGGAAATACACAGCGTTCACCACATCATCTGGCCAATACGCCTTCAAGCGTATGGCCATGGGTCTCAGAAATTCACCCTTAACCTTCATGCGCCTAATGAACTCAACTCTCTCTGGCCTCTTAGGTAATTCGGTGTTTTGCTACTTGGACGACGTAATAGTCGCGTCAAAAGACCTTCCTGAGCACCTCGATACCTTATCAGACGTTCTGTCACGTTTCGCGAAAGCCGGTTTAACGCTAAAACTCAGTAAATGCCAGTTCCTCAAACGCGAAATCAAATTCTTAGGACATAAAGTCGACAAAGATGGTATCCACACCCTTGATGACAAAATTCATGCAATATCACAGTTTCCGACTCCTAATTCTGCTGACGACGTTCGTAGCTTCATTGGTCTCGCAGGATTTTATCGCCAATTCATCAAGGATTTCAGTAAAATCGCTCAACCTCTCACATCACTGTTTAAAAGAAACATAGAATTCGAATGGACAGACGAGCGCGAGAATGCATTCACTACCCTCAAACAAGCCTTATGCAACGCTCCCGTCCTCGCTTTTCCCGACTTCAACAAGGACTTTACCCTTTGCACTGACGCGTCAAACATAGGTATCGGCTCTGTCCTCATGCAACATGACGACAACGGTAAATCACGCGCCGTTGCTTTCGCCAGTCGTTTGCTCAATGCTGCTGAACGCAATTACAGCGTCACACACCGCGAAGCTCTCGCAGTGGTTTGGTCTCTTCGTCATTTCAAAGACATAATACTCGGATATCGCATCCACGTTCTGACCGATCATTTCGCTGTCACAGAATTATTCAAAGGAACCAGCTTAACTGGAAAATTTGCCCGTTGGCAACTCACCGTTCAAGAATATAATCCTTCATTCGCGTACATCCCAGGTAAAGCTAATTCTGTCGCTGACGCTCTGTCCCGTCATGTCGCTCCTGTTGCGCTGCTCACAGCATCACAGTCACTTCCTACTATTGAAGAAGTCAGATCCTCTCAACGCTCTGACCATTTCTGCTCACGTCTCATTTACTACCTTGAATCAGGTGATGCCAGTAACCTTCCAAGCTTGCCATTCTCTCCAGACTCCCTTCTGCTTCGAGATGACGTCCTCTATAAATCTAGTACTGTCATATCTGAGGACGATGATTTACATCATGCCTCTCAGCTTGTCATTCCAGAAGCCCTAGTGCCAACTATCTTGTATCACATTCATGACTCACCTCTTGCTGGTCACCCAGGCAAAGATAGATCATTCAAACAAGCTCAAAGGTCGTATTTCTGGCCTTCCATGAGGAAAGACATCACTCGTCACTGCCTCTTATGCGCCTCTTGCGCTGAGCATCGCCCCTCTCTCCATCATGAATCTCCAAATCTCGCTTATCCTATACCTCATGCGCCATGGGACAGTCTGTCAGTCGACGTGTTGAAACTTCCTTTGACTGAAAACGGTTTCAACTACTTGCTCGTTTGCATTGATAGCTTTTCACGTTTCAGTATCTTGGTTCCTCTCAAGGACAAATCTGCACGATCAATTGCACGAGCAATAATAGACGAAGTTATCTGCAGATATGCGTCCCCTAAGGTGCTACTGTCGGATAATGGCACAGAATTCAACAATGCCATGCTGAAGGCTGTCTGCGAGTCATTTCATATCAAAAAGTGTAACATCATTCCATATTCTCCTCAGGCGAACGGAAAAGTTGAAAGAGCAAACCGTCGGATCCTCGACATATTACGTTTCATTGCCGGTTCAAGCTCCTCATGGGACGAACACATTCCATTTGTCGCGTGTTCTCTCAACGCTGCGATTCATTCAGCTATCAACGAGTCACCGCATTTCATATTATATGGCTCGGACAAGAAACTTCCATATGAGTTCCTCTCTTCTGAGCCTCGTCCGCTCTACAACATTGACGATTATATAAGAAATCGCGTCTCAGCTTTTCAGCGAATTCATATTTCCGTCCGTGACAATCTTGCAGACTCTCAAGAATCTATGCTAAATAAACAGCACCAGCGTGCCAAAACGCACGAAATCGAAATCGGTGACATCGTGTTCACAAGGATCCAAGACCGCCACTCTAAGCTCGATCCACTATTCGACGGACCTCACCGTGTGTCCGATATCATGAATGGACATAAGGTAAAACTCCGCAACCTTAAGTCAGGCAGAGAGAGTTTAATACACAAAGACCACCTCAAAAGAGTCGATCGTGGTTTCGAAATCGAGTCTGTCTCTCCACTTCCAAGCATGCGCCTGACAGCGTTGTAAGTCAGCCACCTTCACCCCCTCTTCCATTAGTTCCCAGATACAATCTGAGATCTCGCCTAGTCTAGTAGTCTTTCATTTCATGTGTCATTTTTTATATATGTATGTATATATTTCCTGTGTCATTTCCTACATATATATATGTATATAAATTCCTGTGTCATTTTTGTATATATATGTATGTCCTGTGTCATTTTCTGTATATATATATTCTGTATATTCATATTCAATTCTATGTACTCGTATTCATGTGTTGTTTGTTGCATTGTATAATTTCCAAACAACTTCATTTTCAACATTCCCCCTCTGTCTTTTCTTAACATACGAGGACGTATGTTTCCAAGGGGAGAAGCATTGTATCATTCTATCTATAAATAGTAGTCATAATCCCTCTGTATTAGAAGCCGAGAGAGAGAAAGTTGATACATCCCTGCACCTGGCCTAGTCTTAATCCCAGGAGATGGCGACCCTTCCAATTATC
The DNA here is from genome assembly GCA_029783475.1 of Metacarcinus magister. Lineage (NCBI taxonomy): Eukaryota > Metazoa > Arthropoda > Malacostraca > Decapoda > Cancridae > Metacarcinus > Metacarcinus magister. Next base: position 84,046 of record JAPQNM010000648.1, on the reverse strand, counting down.
GGATTAACAGGTTCATGTTTTCTCAAAACTCCCTAGAGTCCTATATCACCTTTCCCGCAGGTGTTCACGAGTACTGTGACTATCACTCCTTATCCGCTCTTGACTCCTAAGGAATCTCTCAAGTCGGGATGGCAGTTCCTTATCCTTCATCCCTCGACCCAGCCAGGCTGCTATCAGATCCAAATCAGATCACCTTCAGACTCTGGCGAGATCAGTCATTCGGTCCTCTCAGTCACGACTTCAACTCAAACCTCTCTCGGCTTCATCATATCAATCAGTCTGTATCAACAAATAAGACATAAGAAAACTCATCCTTGTCTTACCATTCCTGCCTTGTATTAGAGAAAACAATCATCAAAGAAGACTCTACTATACCATGGTTGACATACCGAGTCTACCACACTCAAAGCAACTCATTCAGCTCCGAATGTGTTTGTCGCTGGAGACACAAAGAGTGCTGGAGCACACTTTTCAGGTGACCCCAGACTCTATCTCTTCCGTTGATGAGATCCTCGACACCCTTCAGAACCACGTCAGGGACTCTAGCAACGAGGCGCTCCAACGAAGGGCGTTTACAAGATGCAAGCAAGCTGCTGGCGAGTCCTTCGCTGACTTCTTTGTCAGACTCAAGGGCCTCTCCGAGGAGATAGACGTCTGCAAAGGCAACGACGCCACTTGCGAGGCCTCCTGGCTCAAGCACGGCATCCTCACAGGCGTCAACGACGAGGAACTGGTGCAGAAGATTATTGCCCTAGATTCTTTTTGCACACTCACACACGTCGTGACGACCTGCCGTTCCCACGAGGCTACGAGATCAGCTGCGTCTGCTTTAAGGGCCCCTCCAGCTGCAAGAGCTGTTTCCCAGTACAAGTTGGGGAAAAAGGCAGCCCACAAAGCAAAAACAGACGCACGCCCAGCTACTGAGACTTCATCTGCTTGTAAGAAGTGTGGCAAACAGCAGCATGGCCCTAACGGTTGTCCTGCAGCAGAAGCAACGTGCAGCTGCTGTGGTATAACTGGCCACTGGTCCCACACCCAAGGCTGCCCAGCCAGAAATGCTCAGCGCAGGTTATGCAACCGATATGAGCACTTCGACCAAACGTGTAGAACGTTCTAACCAAAACAACAGTTTAAGCACGCCAAGAACACCAAGACCACCAAGAAGGGGACAGAAAGGCACTCCACGTTCCACGTCGTGAGAGCCCAGTCACCCCTTGGAAACCCCAACAAGCAGCAAGCCAACGTAAGGCGCGTCGAGTCGACAACACGTGAGAGACCAACGCCGTCTCCCACTGTCAGTGTCGTCGTCACGCAAGCGGGAGTGTCGGGAAGCATTGACATGATTCCTGACACTGGTGCGGACTCCACGATGATAGGCCTTCAGCATCTCAAGAATCTAGGCTTCTCCAAGTCCGACCTCGACCTGCCTCCGACCGTCACTTACTACAACGCTGACGGCTCCAAAGTGCCTGCTGCCTTGGGCTCTTTCCAAGCGAAGTTAACCCACGGTGCTCGCTCTTGCACCGGTTGGGTTGACGTCCAAAGCTACTTGGGGTCACCTCTACTGTCCTGGGAGCACTGCCGAGACTTGGGTTTAGTACCCAAGAACTTCCCACAGCAGATCAGGATTGGTAACAGGGTGAGAAGGTCAACGAGCGCCGGACCAGAGGGAAGCGAGCAGAGCGGCGGACATCCAAGTGTCGAAGCCTCTCCACCCCACGTCGCAGCGCCACCACTTACACTCTTGCACTAAACATCCCCTGAAGCTGCCAAGGACTACTTCTGCAAGGAGTATGCAGATGTGTTGGTCACGAAGGAGGAGATACGGGACGCACCGTTGAAGCCGATGGCAGGTCCGCCCATGCGCATCCACCTTAAGGACGACGCACAACCCTTCGCCATCTAAACCCCACGCCTGATTCCTCTGGCATACCAAGATCCTGTGAAGACCCAGCTCGACTCTATGGTAGCACAAGGCGTCATCGCCCCAGCTGGCGACGACCCATCACCTTGGTGCCACCCAATGGTTGTCGTGGCGAAGGCTAATGGTGGTGTGCGCATCACCACAGACCTGTCTAGGCTTCTGCGGCTACCAGCTCTCCAGTGATGGCATCGCGGCAGACCCTGAGAAGGTTCTAGCTATCATTGACTTCGCCAAACCAGCCAACTTGACTGACCTGAGGTCATCTATGGGCTTGGTGAACCAGCTGGCAGACTTCTCACCCCACATCTCCGGTGCTGCTGCCCCCCTTCGCCCATTGATGAGCCCCAAGAGGACTTTTGTGTGGACTCCTGACCACGACCACGCCTTCGAGAAGGTAAAGGAAGCCTTGTCAAGCCCACCGGTCCTCGCCACCTTCGACCCTGTTCTCGCGACCGTCGTACAGACAGACGCTTCACGTCTGTACGGTCTGGGTTACGCCCTACTACAAGATCACGGCGGAGGACAGTTGAGACTCATCCAATGTGGCTCACGATTCCTGACGGACACCGAGACCCGCTACGCCACCATCGAATTGGAGCTATTGGCAGTAGTGTGGACGATGGTCAAGTGTAAGTTTACCTCGCAGGGCTCCAACACTTCAACCTTGTGACTGATCATCACCCTCTGTGTCCCCATCCTCAACAGCTACACCTTAGACGCTGTAGACAAACCTCGTCTTCAGCGTCTGAAGGAGAAAACATCTGCCTTCATCTTCACTGCAAACTGGCGCCCGGGCAAGGAGCTGTGTATCCCAGATGCCCTCTCTCGCTCCCCAGTAGGCAAGCCGACGCGCTAAGATGATGTGTTGGGTGTTGAGACCAGCTTTTCCGTCAGGTGCATCACCCTATGTGCAGTCGAGTCTTTGGCCGCCGACGTCAACCATGGTACTCCTGGGCAAGCCAGCGACGTAACCATGGACGAGTTCCGTCGAGAAGCCAGCGAGGACCCTGCCTACTCTGAGCTCCTTCAGTGCGTCAGGGCAGGTTTCCCAAGAGACCGCTACGCTCTACCTAACGCCGTGCGCCCATACTGGAAGCTGCGGGACAACCTCTACAGCGAGGACGACCTTGTCCTGTACGGCGCCCGTGTTGTTGTTCCTGCCGCCCTCCGCCGCCGTGTCCTGGCCCGTCTTCATGACAGTCATCGCGGGGCAGAGGCCACCAAGCGTCGGGCACGATAGGTAGTATACTGGCCGGGCATCGACTCAGACATCACCAACGTCGTGTTCGCCTGCGAGCCATGCCAGATACTCCAACCCAGTCAGCAGCAAGAGCCTCTACGCTGTGATGACAACCCTACCAGGCCTTTTGAGTCAGTGTCGACCGACTTCTTTAACGTAGCTGGGAAGGCTTTCCTAGTTATAGTCGACCGCCTCTCTGGATGGCCTGTAGTGGTGTCATGTGGACCCGATACCACCTCTGCTGCGACCATCCGACACTTCCGGCACTTCTTCCGCGAGTTGGGCGTCCCCGTTCGTCTACGTACGGACGGAGGTCTTCAGTTCACCAGCCGGGAGTTCGCCGACTTCCTAGAACGCTGGGGAGTCCGACACAACATGTCGACGCCTCACTACCCACAGTCGAACGGCCACGCTGAGTCCGCTGTAAAAGCGACTAAGCACCTCATCCAGAAGGTGGCCCCCTCAGGAAACCTCGACTGTGAGGCGTTCGACAGAGGCCTCCTTGAGCTCAGGAACACCCCAAACCACACTGGTCGTTCCCCAGCTCAGGTGCTCTATGGCTGCCCTCTACGCTCCTGCGGTCCTGCCCACGCCAAAGCCTTCCAGCAGCAGTGGCAAGCCAGGGCCGAGAGCTGTGACCGACGAGCCGCCACCCGCCTCGACGACACCACAGAACGGTACGATGCCCACGCCAAACCCCTCGAACCGCTCCTGGTGTGCTCCACGACCCGCATCCAGGACTCAACCACGAAGCGGTGGGACAGGGTGGGTACTGTCATGGGCGTAGGCTCCACCCGTGACTACCTCATCCGGTTGCCCAGCGGCCGGGTCTGGTGGAGGAACCGCCGTTTCCTTCGGCCGACTTCACCTCAGCCCGACAGCTCCCCGGACACGGACAGCGCGACTTCAGACCCAGAGTCGTTACAGCCTGCCCAGCTTCGCCGTTCGCCTCGCATTTAGGCCCAAAATTCCGCTCAGAACCCTGCAGGTTTTGAGCGTGAAAGGGGGAGGGAGATGTAGGATATTATATTCCATGTAGTGTCACCCATTCATTTCCCTTCCATATATGTAACGACTATTTCACTAGTCGGTAACTCACCTCCCTCCTCTGTCACGTTCCCGCTAAGCGGACACGGACCTCAGTCTGCCCCGCCGGCCCCACCTTGTACGGCCTCCTGTACTTCCTTTGTCTACTTAGTAAAGAAACCTCAAGATACGTGTCTCTCTCTTCATCTACGCTTGTGTTAGAGACTCGCTACACACTGTACATCCGTTAAAGAAATTGAGGAATGGGAAGGGTCGTACTCGCACTGCCAATAATAATATAACTTATAATTTCTTTGTATGTACGGTTGTGTGGAGCATTACTGTCCTGTTTTGGTGTTACTGCTTCCCCTCCCAACACTAAATGGAGGGAGACAGTCTGCTTGTCATAGGATGCTACGTAATGACCTTAATTATTAGTTATTTCTCCAGTGTCACGTATCACTTTCTCAACACATACATCATGGCAGGGAGAAATGTGATATCTTACTGTACCTTCCACCACTCTATCACAATGTGCACGTGAAACACGTGAACAACCTCGTATAAGCTCACCTATATTCTTCCTCCAAACATTTTTTCCTCACTCGTTTTCTTGTCCACGACAGTGTCTTGGTTCCTCCAAATCACTGTCTACGGTATCACTAGACAACACTGTATCACTGTCATCACCCATCGAGGATAATAACAAAGGATGGCCGCAGTAATGACAGATTAAACAACGACGCGCGCCAAGCATTCTCTCACGCTCACTGAGTGGTTCCTGTGCAGGGTACACCTCGCTACTCGCTATGGTAGGAGCGGTCGTGATTGGTTGAATCTCCTCGTGACTTGCTATGGTAGGAGCGTCGTGATTGGTTGAATCTCTCATTGGGTGACCATGGAGGTGTGTTGTCCGGTGCCATTGGCTACCATCTAGTAAAGGCACAATGCAGTACTTGTGTCGCAAGGATATTGGCATTATCGTGTCCCCTGTTCACGACGTCAATCATATGAGGAATATGTTGTACAAATTGTTGACCACTTAAGGATGCGAAAACATGCTGCAACACTTTACAAGAGTTATGCTCCGAGAGTGTGTTGGTGCCCTTGACTTCACTACTCCCTAGATGGCGCTGACAGCCAACGCACCAACAGGCCTGCCGTCGACTCTGTAGAAACAGTCAAGCCTCAGTGCTGTTGATGGGTAAGAATACGGCCTTAGGAATACGGCCTTATCTCTCATGCTTTGAAATGGTAGTTACCTTCATAAGAAAATAGATAAATGATAATAATAATAATGATAATAATAATAACAAAAATGAAAATAATATATAATATAATAATGGTAATAATACAAAAAAATTTGGAAACTTCATCCTTAAGTAGTAGTAAGCTTGTTGCAGCATGATAATTTAAAGAAATCGGTGTGTGTGTGTGTGTGTGTGTGTGTGTGTGTGTGTGTGTGTGTGTGTGTGTGTGTGTGTGTGTGTGTGTGTGTGTGTGTGTGTCTGTGTGTGTGTCTGTGTGTGTCTGTGTGTCTGTTTTATTCACCATGGTCTAGAGCAGAGGTTCTCAACCAGGGATAAATTTACCCCTAGGGGGTAAAAAATTATATAGTCGGGGGTAAATAATTGAAGTACCTGATAATTTAAAAAATAATTCAATTAAATTTAATTTTGTAAAATGAGAGAGAGAGAATGCAAAGAAAGTGTGTGTGTGTGTGTGTGTGTGTGTGTGTGTGTGTGTGTGTGTGTGTGTGTGTGGGAGAGAGGGAGGAAAGGAGATTGTCTGTCAATCTTGTTCAGTCCTGTTTGGGCATGCTCACTGTTCACCCACCAGTAACACCACTGTTCCGAATTTCAGTTGATCTCTGGCAGTGACCTGGAGCAGATTCTATTCTCTCATTGCTGTATATTACTGCTGCTTTGTAAGTATATTAGTATTATATGTTCTGAGAGTAATACTATAAGTTTGTATGCATTTATTATGATATTTCATTAAATTAAAAGTAAACATTAATTGAGAGCTTTGATGAGAACTAGCCTGGCATTGATAAAATCCACAGAGAGTGTTACTGTTAACTGAAGAATCAGTCATGAGTGGCAATATTCTGGATATGTTTTCAGTGAATGGAGAATTAGTCACATGACTAATTCATAATTATTTCTTTTTAGATTGTGTCATGTCCAAGAAACGTACATACCTGGATTCATATGTACAATATGGCTTTGACTTCGTTGTTGTGGATGGTGTGGAGAAGCCTCAGTGTCTGCTGTGCTTAAAAGTTCTTGGAAATGGGTCACTGAAACCTTCAATACTGAAACAGCATCTGGAAGCTTCACATCCTGTCCATGCA
>JAPQNM010000648.1:67500-72500 GCA_029783475.1 Metacarcinus magister | reverse complement strand
AAGTAACCAGGTGCTTGCGGCCCCGGATCTTGTTAATGAGGTTACAGATCTTGAGAGCCGGACCCAACTTCAGGCCCATGTATTTCATCATCATATCACTGTTCAGCAATAGCAGTGCTTTCCCATCAATCTCCTGCAATTCAAAAATTTACTCAACATTTTTGTCCTGTCCTAAAAATCATGTATAAGAAAAATATGAATTTACACACACATAAAATTGAGCTATGCTTCTTGTGATGCGCCATACTAGTGAAGATGACTTATCCATTAACTTGGGAAAAATTAAACTATACAATTCATTCACGAGAGGAGATATCAAAGGCCTAAAAAACTGTTGACCAATAAATTTACTTTGAACAAATTTTGAATACTGGAACATTAACATTATGAAATGCTGAACTCTTAGGACACCAAACTCAAACACCGACCATACTTCAGTAATTGTAAGTTTTCACTCAATTCTTTTGAACTTTTTAAGTTAAAAGCATATAAAGTGTCAGCTCACATGTCTCCTAAAAAGGTCTGCATGACTGGCCAATGCAGGGTCAGCGGCAGCAATGTGTGAGATGACTTCTTCCACTGTCCATTCAGCTGGATCCCCGCGGGGCCGTGGACTGTGGCCAGGATCACTCGCTGACGATGGGGAAGACTCTGTATGGGACAGGAAAAAGAATGACATCAAACCAATTCATATAAAGAAACTTTCAATTCACACATAACACGTTGTGTGTGGTTGGCATCTCTGCAGATTCCTCATTGACCCAACAAAAAGTTCCCACACACCAGCAAAGAGCTAACCATTGAAGAGAGTAAAGGTAGTATGTGATATTTGTGAGCCCTACTGAGAGTCTATTGATAGCATTAAACTGTATGAACACCAATGGGTCATACAGCATACACACTTACAAATAACAAACACCAAAAACCAATGCACACTAACACCTAATGCCCTCAGATCACTTGCCAGTACAACAATTGGTCATGGCAAGGAAACCACAACACTATACAAACAATATATACGCTCACGGATGCATTATGCAAGCCATGCCTGAGCCTCTAACCTCACTCAGACACATCACAACACCCTAAAGCTTATACAGAACAAAGCCGAAAAAATCATTACAGAATCCACAACTACCACACCTACAGACCACCTGTACCACAAAATCAAAGTTCTCAAGGCACACTAACACTCTCTGCAGCCGCCACAAACTCACAACGCGTAGTAGTTAGCGCACTCGGCTCACAACCGAGGGGGCCAGGGTTCGATCCCCTGGGCGGACGGAGATTATTTGGGTGTGTCTCCTTTCACGTGTAGCCCCTGTTCACCTAGCAGTGAGTAGGTACGGGATGTAAATCGAGGAGTTGTGACCTTGTTGTCCTGGTGTTGTGTGTGAGTGGTCTCGGTCCAGCCTAAAGATTCGTCAGTATGAGCTCTGAGCTCTTTCCATAGGGCCGGCTGTCTCGAGAGAGACCAGCAGCAGACTGTACAGTGATCTCTCACACACACAACACACACACAACACACACACACACACACAACACACACACACACAACACACACACACACACACACACACTCACACACACACACACACACACACACACACACACACACACACACACACACACACTCTCTATCATCACTACCACCTTGCCAGACTCAGTAAACCCTCTTGTAATGGTAATGCCTTAATAATATCAGGTTGCCAATGATATTATTCTTATGAATTTATCTATGGATGAACTAATACATGATTTTACAATGCACCGAGAAAGCTAAAAAGCAGATCCAAAGATGAACATGAAAACAAAGGTGATTTTCAACAATTACATAACAAATCCTTAAATTATAGTAGAGGATTTTTTTTCTTCTATATCACAAACCGTATGCGCCAGTAGGCTTTACAGACAGGATGGACTTACCTCTTGCCTGTTATTTGGCGTAAGTTTTGATTTTTTTTATAGTGACGCCTCAAAATGTTACGTTCTCTCTTGAATATGGTGAGAACGATGAGAGGCTATTGCCGCTAAAGCCTCAGATGCATATAACATTGTAAGTCCCGTCTGAGGACAGTATGCCAGCAATTTGGGTAGTCTTTGGCCACTTGGCGGTAATACCAAATAATGACAAGTGGCCAACGGATCGAACCCGGAACCCTAGGTTGTCATGCCCGAACGCTGACTACTGTACCACCGATTCCCCGATGATGTAATGATGATGTAATGAAATGTTTAAAAATAATGCTGAGTGGCCAAAGATCACCCACATGCTGCCATCATTATCCTTGACTGGGACTGCAACGTGAAATGCATCGAGGAGCTTCCACAGGCACCATGAAAAGAGGCGGCACTTAAAAAAATCTAACCTGCGCTACTAACGGGCGGAGGACGACCATTCAATGCCTCCATCAAGCCTACCACACCCATAGGACCAAGACATAAAAAATAAATAAATAAATAAAAAAATGAAAAAAAAAATAAGTATAAATAAATAAAATAATAATAATAACAACAACAACAATAACAATACTAATAAAAATTAAGAGGTCAAGTTCATGGAAAAAAAAATAAATAAATTAGGATGGGATGGAATGGTTTTGGTCGACAAAATAATGTTAAGAAAAGTAATCCCACACTGTCACTTAAGAAACAAGGTTTATAATCATTGTGTCCTACCAGTGTTAACATATGGATTGGAAATGTGGAGTCTTATAAAAGGTCTTGGAACGAAAACTTGAGGGTAAATTGGGAACAAGATGAAGAAATGAGATTAACAGGAATAGTTGGGCAACGAACACCTGCTAGGGACAACTAGAGAAGGTTGGGAGAGGCTTTTGCCCTGCAGTGAAATCAAGGCTGACGATGATGATGACGATGATGGTGGAGATGGCGAGGGTGATGCTTTATATAATGACTGAAATGCTCACCTTGCATATTAAGCTTAGACGCCTTGGTGGGGGTGGTATCACTGGGTTCTGGAGGAGATTGCCGCTTAACAGCAGCTGTGCTGCTTCTTGCTCTGAGAGAGACAGAGACAGAGAGACAGAGACAGAGACAGAGACAGAGACAGAGACAGAGACAGAGACAGAGACAGAGAGACAGAGACAGAGACAGAGACAGAGACAGAGACAGAGACAGAGACAGAGACAGAGACAGAGACAGAGACAGAGACAGAGAGAGAGAGAGAGAGAGAGAGAGAGAGAGAGAGAGAGAGAGAGAGAGAGAGAGAGAGAGAGAGAGAGAGAGAGAGAGAGAGAGAGAGAGAGAGACCACACACACACACACACACACACACACAGAGGAAATTATGCTGATAAAATCCGAATCATATTTGAGACCATTGCACCCCACCAATGAATGTGTGTGTGTATATATATATATATATATATATATATATATATATATATATATATATATATATATATATATGTTGTTACTTAAATCAAATGTTTCCATAACCATGTATGTACCTTCCAAAACCTGCTTTACACCACCCCATCTACTGATCTGCTAACTTTGACATTTCTTGGACAAGTTATATGGTTTGAGTTAAGAGTACAATACAACTAAAACTATGCTTGGTCTTAAAATTAGCCTACATGTTGCAAGATTCAGAAACTTCCGTACATACCTCTCTTGAACTGTGCAGGGCTCTGTCGGGCACATTTGGTACATTGACTAATGGGGTGTTGAGTGTAGAAGTTTTCACAACACATCAGGTCTTCAAACAGGGTTTCAAGGGCACTCCAGAAGTCTTCCACCTTCTCCAAGGAAGGGAGTCCGTGTGTCTCAGGTGTTCCTTCAACACTTGCTGGATGGATATCATTTGGAACATTATAGTTAACTTATAAGCACTAGCATGAAGTAGGAAAGGCAAATAATAAATCAATAGATGATTCATGATTTTAGTACCCGACTCATGGTAAATTATAGTCTACTTCAATTAATCATTTATATATCTATAAAAGTTGCAGTTTTGATATAAATGATTGGTAGAGTAGTTTAATGTCTTACACCCTTTGAGAACTCCACTCAAAGTAGTGACTGCATCATATATCATATCCAATAATACACTTACTTTTAATGATAACTTTGCCCGTGCCTTGAGGTAGAAGAGATGTAACAGTCCTGGAGTCAGGGGCGGCATCTACCAGAGCCTGGATGGATTCCCGCACCACCCGGTTGAGGCTGCCCGGCCCAAACTGTAGTGGTAGCTCCCCAACCCGGCTGTTGTCAAGGTAGGGGCCACAGCTGCAGCCATGGTTGACATACACTACCACTAAGGTCAACACAAAAGGGATACGCATTAGTACACAGTAGCAGCTACATCATATTTGAGCATCAAGAACAATCACTCTATATTCTTATTAAAGTCTATTACATATAACATTAATCATCTGTACAGTCAATTATACTAAGAATTGTAACACCTCCACTGAGTTTAAATCAAAAACTGACAAATGGCAACCCATCCATTTCGACTTAAATGTCTTAATTAATATCTTATTGAAATGAGTATATTATATTGATTTGTAACTTCAGATGGACTCTATATCATTTATAAGATAGTAATTTACCTCTCTTGCACATCAATAATGGTTAAATTATATTTTCTTGGCGTTGTTGAACTTTTTTGACAGAATACTGGTGAACCACTTTTACGAATCACATTGGTTCTATGACCTCAATCTTTATAGTAATTATTAGTTACGGCACTATCGAAATGCATGTATTTATGGGTAATTTGCTCTGGGCTTTGAGCGCTCTCTCTCTCTCTCTCTCTCCTCACCCAGACTTGCACCACACTACGCACGGGTTGTGCGTCGTGCCGTGACTGAGCAGCCCCAACGCACCCCCCCCGCTTCAACCTGCTAGTAAACGGCTCATCAAGACCATCTGCACCAATCTACAAGGCCTGGCAACTGTTATCCCTGAGGAGGAGGATGTTCCGAGTCCCCCGCCGTGGATGCTGCCCGCCCCTGACGTTCACTACACGC
>JAPQNM010000648.1:37500-62500 GCA_029783475.1 Metacarcinus magister | reverse complement strand
AATAGTGCTCTCACCTGTGTTTAGTGCTCACCGCCCTGTGGATTACTATACTTTAACGTGGATTAATTACTTACAGTGCCTTCCCGGATACTCAGTGCCTTAGTGTCCACCAAGGTGTCCTGCATGGGACGTGTTTATACACCAGTGTCACTAGTGTTAACTGCGGTTCGTTCCCTGAGCTACCGTGGCCCCTGGCCCGTTCACGCCAGCACCTTTGCCACTCAGTTCAACACCACTTGACTTCACCATGCCTGACAACGACGACCTCCACACTGCAGCAGCAGTGGCACTCAGATCGCCACCTTTCTCCCCACAGAACCCGTCTATGTGGTTCGCTATTTTGGAGTGCGGATTTAAGACATCCAAAATCTCCAACAGCCTCACCCAGTTCACCCATGCTGCTAGCCTCCTGCCTCCTGACGTCCTTCCACAAGTCTCTGACGTCATCTCAAAAGCTTCCACCTCCACCACGCTCTATGAAGACCTGAAGACTGCTATACTCTCAAAACTTCAGTCTTCTATTGCCACCCGCCTCAAAGAGCTGTTCTCCAAGGATGAGTTGGGTGATGAGAAGCCTACAGACCTACTGCTTTGCATGAAGCAGCTACTCGGAGACAAATACAGCGCTTTTGACCCCGAGTTGTTCAAACAGCTGTTTTATCAACGTCTGCCTCCTGCTACACAGCTCGCTCTTTTCAGCGTCAAGGACAGCCTAGACCCTGATGCCATCGCTAAGTTAGCAGACGACCTTATGGCAACCATCCCTACACCACAGGCTTCTTCATTGTCCTCAGTTACAACCCAGGACAACACTCAGCTCGCTCAGCTCACCAAGCTGGTATCCCAGCTCACGACTGAGGTCACCTCCCTCAGAAGGCAATTCCAGGACCGCCAAAGGTCCCGCTCCCCCACTCCTCAACACCGCCAGCGCCGTCCCCGCTCCCCCACTCCTCAACACCGCCAGTACCGTCCCCGCTCGAAAAGCCCAGGACTCTGCTGGTACCACAACAACTTCGGCGACAGAGCTTCGAATTGTGCCACCCCATGTTCATACAAGGCGTTAAACTAAAAGGGCGAGTATCAGTGCAGCGCGCTGCACCACCTTCACGACAGTTGCTCCAACATAAGGTTCCTGATTGATACCGGCGCCGATGTCAGTATAATCCCCGCGACTACCAATCTACAAACCCTACCTCCACTCTTGCATCTCTTCGCCGCTAACGGGACCAAGATACCTGTCTACACACGGCACACCTTGCAACTGAACCTCTACCTCCGACGTTCCTTCGAATGGACCTTCTACGTCGGGAACGTTTCACAAGCAATTCTCGGAGCGGACTTTCTAAGACACTTCAACCTCTTGGTGGACGTTAAAGGTCAAAAATTGGTTGACCCACTCACCTCCATCTCCTCCACAGCACAATCAGCGCCAGGTCACAGCATGCACCTCGCTGACATCCAAAAGGACCACCAGTTCGCTGACCTGCTTAAGTCTTTCCCTACGCTGACTCAGCCTTATTCAGCCAGCTTGCTAGTCAAACACCACGTCACGCATCACATCGAGACAACAGGACCACCATTACACGCCAAGGCCCGTCGCTTAGCTCCAGAACGCTACCGTCAAGCCAAGGCCGAGTTCGAGTCTCTAATGCGCCAAGGTATTGTGCGGCCAAGCAGCAGCAATTGGTCATCAGCCCTCCACGTCGTCCCCAAGAAGAACGGCGACATACGGCCCTGTGGAGATTACCGTGCCCTCAACTCTCACACGAGATGAACAGATACCCTGTGCCAAACATCCAGGAGTTTTAGTCCCAACTTGCTGGCTCCACCATCTTCTCACGCATAGACCTCGTCAAGGCCTTTCATCAGATTCCAGTACACCCTGACGACATCCCGAAGACCGCCATCATCACGCCCTTCGGTCTGTTTGAGTACGTCAGGATGCCCTTTGGACTCATGAATTCGGCCCAGACCTTCCAACGTTTCATTGACGAGGTTCTTCGAGGCTTGCCCTTTTGCTTCGCGTACATCGACGACCTACTCATCGCGAGCCCAGATGAAGCCTCACACCGACAACACCTTCACAAAGTCCTCACCCGCTTACAAGACTATGGCGTACAGATCAATGTGGACAAGTCTGAGTTCGGTGTCACCTCTCTCACCTTCCTCGGCCACACTGTAACTCCAGCAGGCATCGCTCCACTCCACACGAAGTGTGAAGCCATTCAGCAGTTCCCGAAGCCGTCCACCCAGCGGAAACTCAAAGAATTCCTTGGTATGATTAATTACTACAACTTCTTCATCCCACACTGCTCTCTCCTGCTTCAGCCACTCTACGCCATGGTCAAGCACTGTAAGCGTGGCCAGTCTGTCACTCTCATCTGGACTTCGGACGCTGACGCTGCCTTCCTCGCAGCTAAGAAGGCCCTCAGCGACACAGTCATGCTGTCTTTCCCATCCCCTGACGTGGAGACTTCCATAGTGACAGACGCCTCCGATACTGGAACTGGTGCCATCCTCCAACAACTTGTCGACAGTGCCTGGAAGCCGATTGCCTTCTTCTCACAGAAGCTCAACACGGCCGAAACCACGTACAGCGCATACGACCGAGAACTTCTCGCCATCTTCAAGGCTGACAAGCGTTTCCGCTACTTCGTTGAAGGCCGTCGCTTCCATGTGTACACTGATCACAAGCCTCTTACTACTGCCTTCCTGAGAAACAAGGACCCCTACACTCCACGGCAGTTTCGTCACATGGACTACCTTTCTCAATTCACCACCGACATCAGGTACATCAAAGGCGCAGACAACGCTCCAGCAGACGCCCTCTCCCGCAACATTACTGCTGTGACGTCCTCTTCTCTTGATTACGCCGCCATAGCTGCCGACCAGTCCGGCGACGCTGAACTGGACAAGCTATTGTACAACCCGGCGCTCAAGATAAAGAAACTCATGCTCCCAGGCACCCAGATCGCTCTCTACGCTGACGTCTCCACAGACGCTGTCCGTCCCTACCTGCCACAGCGACATCGCTACCAGGCCTTCCGTCAGCTTCACGATCTCTCTCACCCTGGCATCCGAGCTACACAGCACTTGATGACGTCTCGTTTCATCTGGGAGGGCATCAACAAGGATGTCAGACTCTGGACTCGTACCTGCACCAACTGTCAAGCCTCCAAGGTGACTCGGCATACTCACTCTCCGTCCGGCACTTTTACACCCGTCACGGAGAGATTCGACCACATCCACATTGACCTGGTCGGCCCCCTGCCACCCTCTGCCGGTCATCGCTACATCCTCACCTGTGTGGATCGTTTTACACGTTGGGCCGAAGCCGCCCCCATCGCTGACATCACAACGGACACCGTCGCCCACGCTTTCATCGCTACTTGGGTCTCCAGGTTCCGTGTTCCTCTCAGCCTCACCTCAGACCGCGGCGGCCAGTTCGAGGCCAACGTGTTGAACAAGGTCATGACCCTGCTCGGTATCCACCGCTACAGGACTTCCAGCTACCACCGGTTCCATCGCCAACTGAAGTCCTCCCTCATGGCCTCCACCCAACGAGAGAATTGGTCCCTGGCTCTCCCCATTGTTCTCCTCGGCATCAGGTCCTCCCTGGAGGAAGACCTGCACCACTCTTCGGCTGAGCTGGTTTACGGCACCAACCTTAGGCTCCCAGGCGAACTTTTGGTAAAAACACCCGACCCTGCACCCTGCAGCGTCCAAGACTTCGCCTCCCGCCTCAAAGGTGTCATGAGAAGCCTTCAGCCAGTGCAGCCTCGTTCTTCCCCGATGAAGACCTTTGTGAGCCAAGACCTCGACACCTGCACCCACGTCTTCATACGCGTGGATGCCGTCTGCCGGCCTCTGACGCAGCCCTACCAGGGACCCTACCTCGTCCTGAGAAGGACCAGGAAGACTGTCACCATTGACAGGAACGGTGCTCAAGACGCGGTGGCCATCGACCGAGTCAAGCCGGCATATCTCTTGGCCCCAGATCAGGCTCCTGTTATGTCTACCATCAAATTGGCAACAAAACAGCAGCACCGCACGATCAAGATTTCTTTCCTCCTTCCTCGTCACTAGGGGGGGAGTATTGTAGCAGTCTCCCCTACACACCTTAGAGAACGGAGATACCCGTTCTCTGAAAACGTGGGTCGCGCAGTCATACTTTATTTTTATTATATTTTTCATTATTTATTGTATAATTCTGTGTACTTTATTTATGTTTTTCTTTTTATTATATTATTGTATATTTTGTTGCGCTGCTGACAAGCACATACCCATCAACTTGGCGCGCATTGTCCTTAGACAGTGCGCATATTCAATAATTGATATTTGTTTTTAAAATGTTTGTTTTATATATACACTATATTTTTGTGAATAAAAATAACCTCAACTGGACAGGAGTTTTCTCTCTCCAATGGACCAACTAGCATTAAACACCCAAGCATCAAGTTATAGGCTCCTATGCAGAAAAAAAAAAAATCGTCCCTTGCTTCGTGTGCCGCCTGAGGTGAGCACAACACGCACCACCGTATTACTGTACCATTGTAAGTCAAGTGAAATTGTTTCAAGTGAAAGTCAACGCACCTAGACATATGATGGCGGGCCGATTCTAGCGTCCGCCACCCTTTTTCCTGGTCATTGGTATAGATGGATCACTTCGACAAACACTTCCCTTCCTTTGATCACATCAGCAGTCAGGCAACGCTACCCATGTGTTGCGAGGCGAGGAATCAATCACTGTTTGCACCAAGGATCTTATACAGAAGGATATGCGAATCCAATGTAGATTGCCGAGGAAAAAGTGTGTCGCAGCTGTATCCTGTCAGATGGCGCCACCCTCATCACAACAATCCCTTTGTGGGCGGAGCTTCAGCCGCCTCACAGTTGGACTTGAACAAAATTCAAAATGTCGCCAAGAGCTTACAGGAGGTCCTGCTGTGTTTGTGGCAAAAATAACAACACTCACCCTCAAGTGAGGCTTCATGTGTTTCCCAAAGACGCCACAAGGTATGCAAGAAGGGCTAGTGATATGTAAAGTGAGTTAATAATGTATGAATCGTAAAATATGATGAACATTTTAAAGTTGACTCAAGAATTTCAGCCAACATTTTATGACCTTCTGACTGAATGTAATACTACAATTTGTTTGAAGAAAAATGTTATATGTTACCACGAAACTATATACAATTGTTTGGGTGCTACAATGTTGTGGAAAAGCTATTTGTTTAATCAAAAGTTCATGAAAACATTTGCCATCTCAGTACAATGCATTTATCTTCTTTAAAATAATAGGTTTATTATTACAGTTATAGACACATATCTGCAAGCTGTATATGGTATTTTCTTAGCAATTTTGCATTCTGCACACATGAATAGTACGAGGTTTGTTCTAAAATGCATATTAATTTCAGACGAGTGGTGTATATAATGGTTGGTGCAAGTGTGGGTGGAGTGGCGGGCGCTGTAGCAGGTTTTAATGGCACCAAGGACAGGGGAAAGCTGCTGTGTTGGTGGGCAAATTAGAACTCACCCTCGGACGAGTTCTAGTTTTCACAAGGACTCCAGAAGGTACGTAAGGAAGGTTAGTGATATCTAAAGTTAGTAAATGTAATAGGATTTTAAAAATAACTTAAATATACAGAATTTGGTCAGTAACGTGGTGCATGTATATATTTCCTTTTCCATCCTTTAAGTCTGTGGTCATGGCTAGCACAAGTTGTAACTATTATGTCTAGTGGTCTTAGTTTGGCGTATGTATTGAATAGGCCGTATTCAACCATAATCCAAGGTGTTTGTACCTAACTTGTCTAGCTCTTAATTATTTAGGTAGACTTCTGCTTCAATTGGACTCATCTCTTTGGCATACTGGTTATATACAGGATTTGAAACTATTCGAGTAGGACAAGGGCTGTGGCTGGATTATAGAAGACAAATTATGCAACTGTATTATGTTAAAGGAAGGTTCTTGTTTGACCAAAAGTTTCATAAAAAATTGTTCCTTTGAGTATATTGTACTAACTTTTAAGAAAAATATTTTATTAAAGTTACACTAAATTGACAATATGACATTAACATATTTAGTATTTTGCCAGCAATTTTAGTAGCGATTAAAACAACAATTTAAGGGAGCTATAAAAGGCCAGCAGGTCCACACGATGCAGTTCCTGTATACTATATATAAATTTAATTTTGCCCACCTATCATCCTTATCCATTATCTTGTGTAATCATCCCTTAAAGCTCTCTATTAAATCTTCCCTAACTACCTGCTCACAAAGTCTATTCCATTCCTCCACTCTATTCGAAAACCAGTTTCTTCCTATCTCCTTTTGGAATTAGTTTTGTGCAGCTTAAGACCATTATCTTCCTTTGTTTGATTAGCCGTGTTTCTAAAATAGTCCTTACATTACAGATGAAAACAGTGCAGTGGCTACACACACCGTACATCCGAGACAGAAATACAAGTCCTCTCCAGGGACCACTTGGAGTCTAGATGTCACGGCACCAAAGGGCACGGCACCTATTTTCCACGTCCTGTTGGTATGTGTGTTGAGTGAGCCCTTTAACAATGTATTTTATAAATACTGCCTAGTCTAGTCTAGTATATGCTGATCCCTGATTCTTGAAGATTGTTCAATTATAGCAACACATTAGATCAGGTGGAGAATATGCTGTAGGTAAATTGTAAGCATTAATCAATGGAACATGAATGGATATATACTTTGAGCTTCATCTAATGTTACGTTAACAATTACAGATTGTGATTGGTTCCCAGCCTAGCACACACAGGAACTATTGAGACACGTGCTATATAGTTGATGTGTGAAGGCAGACTGTATGGTTGAGCAGCCAGGCTGACTACACCATCAAGTGCCTTACAACACACACTACTGCCAGGTTGGTTGCCTAAGTTCATGTGTCTATTCTGTATTGACAACATTCATTACAATCATGCTTTCTCAAAAACCACCATGTTACTCTTTCTTACATTTATTTTCCATTTGTACCGCAGACAAACAGTGCCAAATGTACAACCACAATTTCTCCAAATGTTTTTGATTTTCTGTTTCTTTATTTTTTAGTTTATTATTATTCCACTCCTACATCCCTGTTATAAGTGTCAGTGTTAGCAGGTGTATGTCTTCATGCAATTATTTATTAATTTGCTTTATTTATTATTTGCCTTGTCTTTGGCTACCCACTTTAAATGACAATATAAGACAGGTGTATATATATATATATATATATATATATATATATATATATATATATATATATATATATATACATATATTAAACACACAAACATACCTATATATATCTAGCTACTACCTACCCACCTATATATAAGTCATTTTCTTCCTTAAGGGGGGTAGCCGAGACACACCCGTTCATACATGTCCATACACTCCTCTCACTTAGCTCCTAGGCTATATGATTATAGTTACATAGTATAGTTATAAAAAGGAAATAAATTAAAAAGGTTAACCGTGCTACTGTGCATCACATGAAATATATTGTTCCCAGCTAATGTGGTACAAATATTTACAGACTGCAATGCAACCAGATTTGACATCCTTTTGGTGATCAAGCATGATGGATCTTGTATCCAGACTTCAAGTGTTGAGGAGGACACCTTGCACATAGACTTTGGTGGAGGTAAGGATTCACTCAGCACTCCTTTCACTTGGATACATACACTGCCTCCTAGTCTACTCTGATATTTGCCTTCTCTAAATCCATGAATGCAGCATGTACTGTCTGGTTTTCCTAACATCAATACTACCACCTTATTGCTCTATGGACTGTAAAAGGCGATGGAAAGGGTGGTCTAGGAAGCTCCTCTGTATTCTCTCCTATGAAAAGACAGACTGCATAAGAGGAGGGAGAACCCTAAATGGCTTGTCTTACCTTTTAAAGTGGTAGATTTTGAAGTAGTTTGATTCTGTATGTGATATAAATGATTGACTACATGCAAAGCTATAAGTGACACTCAATGTTAATAGTTAAATGTATAGAAATTGAAATTAATGGTTTTGCATTTTCTATTGCCACTTGCTTTATTTACTTGTCTATTTATTATATAATTATTGTTATTTTTTTGTTGGGTTGAAAAATAATTCACCATGGACTGACATCCAATGAAAAAACATTATGTCTGGGAAACACTAAGACAACACAGCTTACTTCAGTTGAAGAAATATTCACCCAGAAAACAGTTGACACAATAAGTAATGTATGTTATTGTTACAGAAAGTGAGCACCAGGTCACCCTGACACCCAAGTCCTGCAGGGAACATTCATCACCTCAACATTCTTCCACACCTACAGACACAACCAGTCTGTCAGTGGTGTACCCAATCCCCTTCATGTCCTACATTTCTGTGGCACATTTCTCCTTGTATAACACATCGCTCCAACTCACTCTGTAACATACTACATGCCTTTCTCCATCCTAGATGCTAGGCCTCTGTCACTCAGTGATTCCTTAACCTTCATCCCCATCCATTTCATGGTCTTTCTCTCTCCATCTATTTTAACACTACACAGCCTGTCCTCTGGGTCTATAAATGTCACACACTTGCATCATTGTAAAAAGCTTCCACCCATCCCATACACTTTCATTGCATCTCACATTGTATAAAATCAATTCTGTTATACACTTTCTTAAGGTACGTGAATGACGCATACACTTTTTTCCCTTATGTTGACATTTTCCAACCACCATCTTGAGTGAAAAGATCCTACCATACATCGGTTATATTTTTTTAAACCCTTCCTCTTCTTTGCCAACTATACTCTGTCATCTCCTGTTCCTGTTCAATCTTTAAATAGATTTTACCATCTATTCGTTTATAGTTCTCACATTCATTTTTACAACCATTCCCATTGTAAGTAGATAAGTATAGCCTTTAATGCAGTCTTCAGTTACCCTCCCTTCTTCCCATGCTAACTCGTTGATCTTCAGCATACATTTGCTCACTTTTCCTTATACATTAATATCTCATTTGTAATTCCATCCACTCCTGTTGCCTTACCATTCTTAAAATTGGCAATTGCTTTCATCATTTTCTCCCTTTTAATTTCCTTTTGTTCATACAGTTTCCGACCACCGTGTATCATTCCCATACACATCACAATTGCTTACTGTTCACTCTTAACATTCACTCTATCAATCTATAGTTTCTTGTGAAAGCTCGTTCTCTCGTGGAACATCCCATAAGGAGATGGCCACAGAAGAAGAGCCTCCACCACTCCCTATACATTCACTCCCTCCTTGCATGTACTCCTTAACCTTATCCTTCCACCATACAAGCGACCTTTTTCTAGTGTTAGGACCTTCACATGTACTCCTTAACCTTATCCTTCCACCGTACAAGCGACCTTCTTCTAGTGTTAGGACCTTCACACCTGCAACCTCAATATTTCAAACACTTCCATTTGTATCTCCAGACAACACTATCCTGCTCCCTCTCCCAGTCTCCGTAAAACTCATTCACACCATTCCAGAACATCTTCATCTCCTCTCACCCTTTTCCGTTTCTCACATTTACAGGTGCATACATACATACACATACACATACACACACACACACACACACACACACACACACACACACACACACACACACACACACACACACACACACACACACACACACACACACACACACACTCATGCATAGTTCACTATTATTACCTTTCCAACTACCCACACTATCCTGGACTCCTTCATCCATATGTCTCTATGCCTTCCCATACCCTTGGAAACATTAGGAGTGCACACCCTTCCATTCTCCTTCCTTGCCTTTCTCAACCACTCCACACCACACCACACCACTCTTTCCCTCCTCTCCCACACTTTACTGTCACTTCCAGTCTTGCATTCCATCACCCCACAACCTGTTATATGGGCTTCCATGTATATATATCTATTCTATCTGTAGTCTCTGACGCCTCATTTTTCCTAGGAACATCCAAGGGAATGGTCACGGCAGAAAGGCCTCCACACACTGCCTGCTTGCTTGTTCAATCCCTCAATCATGTTACTATAATCTGCCTTTTGATATATCACATCTTGTAAGGAACTTGTGCATTCAGGGATGTGATCAAACTGCAGAAAGAAAAATTTGTTAGCTTCCTTTGTACTTGCTTTCCATAACATAATGCAACGCCAATTGTGACAGTAACACTGCACTTATGAAATCCTCTAAGGTGCAATGCTTTTACATTTTGTTTTGTTGTTTGTTGTGGTTAACCATCCTTCCATCTGCCTGGTTATTTGGTATTAACATGTAATGTAAAGCAGCTTTATGGTATTTGTTCCATTATTTATTTGTACGGAAAACCTATCATAAGAGTGTAAATTATTGCCTCAATGCCAGGGTGTTTATTATATGCCAATTGGTATACTAAACGTCATTATTAGGTTACTAATGCAATATATGTATATTATGTCTTTGCTTTGTGGAAATGATTCGAACAATTATTTCTGCCACATTATGATTCTTATCTGTAAAATTTTCAAAATTATGTTTTTAGTGCTTCCATTACTTCAGTAGTTTGCATGCATGGTATACAAATTATATGGTTGTAATCTATAATGAAAATAAAAAAAGAAAATATATATATTGTTATTCTAACCTTGTAAAATCCAGATTAGTAAGGAGGGAAAAAAAAACTGAATAATTAAAAATATCTAAGACACCCCTAAAAAGAAATTAGTTACTACTGCATCCTGTCAGATGGCGCCACCGTCGCCCCCCCCCCCTTTTCCCGCTCCTCCGGGAGGAAGAGCACGGGCTGACTAAGAGCCCGTCAGTGTATATACATTATGGTTAGGGTTTCTATCGAGGTGGAGGGTAGTTTGTGCAGATGTCTCCGTCGACCGTCATCCAAACTTTAATGTTGGGCTGTATATCCTTCTGTGTAAGATCCTTGGTGGTAACCGAAGGTGGAATGGTCTGCGTGTAGCATTGTGGGGAAATATGTCAAGCCTTGGTCTGTAGTGAGGGAGTGTATGGACTTGTGTATAAATAGGCTGGTTTGTATACTAATGATGTCAGAAATTGTTAATAATTTATATTTAATAAATAGTTCCTTTGTATGTGCGTAACGGCTTTTAAAGAACATTATGCGAAGAAGCTTTTTTGAGAGATGAAAAGACTGTCAATATATGTATTGTAAGCTCCTTCCCAAATGGCACTACAGTACTGTAAGTGAGGATTTATTAATGAAACAAAATTTTGTCTTAAGCACTTTTCACTTAAATGTTCTCTGACTCTGTAGAGTATACCTGTCAACACAGATATCTTAGAGTTTACAATGTCAATATGTTATTTCCATTTTAACTTATCGTCAATGGTTACCCCCAAGAATTTAAATTCAGTGACCTCATTTATTGCAACATTATCTATTGTTATTGGTGTGCATAGTGGATGGGACATGAGAGGGCTTGTCATCATGAATTTTGTTTTATTTGTGTTTAGTGTTAACTTATTACATTTTATCCACAAAAGATATTTTATTTAACTCAGAATTAAGATCATTTACTATATTATCAATATTATGGCCTTGCATAAAAACTGTAGTGTCATCTGCATAAAAGAGCGAGAGCGAGAGCGAGAGCGAGAGCGAGAGCGAGAGCGAGAGCGAGAGCGAGCGAGCGAGCGAGAGAGAGAGAGAGAGAGAGAGAGAGAGAGAGAGAGAGAGAGAGAGAGAGAGAGAGAGAGAGAGAGAGAGAGAGATGGAAATGCGAAGTGGAATTCTTGAGAGCGGTCGTGCTGGGTTGCTCCTTCTGTGACCGAAAATTACCCAGGCTCTGTGACAATCACGACATTGTAAATGTACAAAAGTAGTGATAAAGTGTTCTAATGTTCAACGAGTGAGTATTCACAGTGAAAAGTGCCTAAGCTGCGTTGTAATATTAACTTGAAAGTGTGGAGCGTGGTATACAAACTCAGTGACCTGAGTAGTGACCTGGGCCCTGACACCCGCCCGCCACCCCTCGCCTGCCCAGCTTCGCCGTTCGCCTCGCATTGAGGCCCAAAGGTCCCTTCAGAACCCTGCAGGTTTTGAGCGTGAAAGGTGGAGGGAGATGTAGGATATTATATTCCACGTAGTGTCACCCATTCATTTCCCTTGCATTTATGTAACGACTATTTCACTAGTCGGTAACTCACCTCCCTCCTTTGTCACGTTCCCGCTAAGTGGGCACGGATCTCAGTCTGCCCCGCCGGCCCCACCTTGTAAGGCCTCCTGTACTTCCTTTGTCTACCTAGTAAAGAAACCTCAAGATACATGTGTCTCTCTTCACCTACGCTTGGGTTAGAGACCCGCTACATTAATGTGGGATGGAATCCATACAAACTTGACACAGATGGCCCTATCACGATCCAAGGCCAGGAGGGAGAGGATTCTATTAACAATCTTAGTGCAGTGAGGCTTGGCACTGGAAAGGGCTTGGAGAGCAGACTGGGAGTCGCAGATGATCAAAGCACTGAGACCACGCTGGGACAGAAGACTGACTGCGTCCAGGATGCCGCAAAGCTCGCAGAAGGTGGAACTTGAGTAGTCAGAGAGGCGGCGGCCCACCCAGCCGTCAGGCGGAGCAAACATATCAGGCGAGAAGATGGCACACCCTGCCCGTCCATCAGTCTGTACGGAGCCATCGGTGTAGATGGAGCGAGACACAGGAAGGGAGGATGATATCGTGGTTATGGTTTCCAGTGCCCGCTGTCGCTGTAGGGCAGGGTGAGCTGCAGTCGAAGTCGGCGTGTAGTGAACGTCAGGGACGGGCAGCATCCACGGCGGGGGACCTGGAACATCCTCCTCCTCAGGGATAAAATTTGCCAGGTCTTGTATATTGGTGCAGATGGTCTTGATGAGTAGTTTACTACCAGGTTGAAGCGTTGGGGCTGCTCGGTCACGGCACGACGCACAATCCGTGCGTAGTGTGGTGCAAGTCTGAGTGAGTGGAGACACTTGGCAGTAAGGCGCGTCATGATATAGGTGATCTTGTCAATAATAAGAGGAATGTTAAGTTCTGCTTGCATGTTGACAACTCTAGTAGATAATGAACATCCAAGGATTACTCGCATGGCCTTGTTTTGAAAGGTCTCAAGAGGCTGTAAAGATGACTTGGGAAGCTGAATCAGGGCTGGTGAGAGGTAGTCTATAACTGAACGAATGAAAGTGACATAGATAGTCCTGGCTACAGGGATGGAGATGCCAGAAGAGTTGTTGGTGAGCCACTGAAGAGGACGCAGCCGACGCTGAAGGCGATCCAACAGGTCACGGACGATGGGATGGGGCTGACGCCGGACCGGTGGAGCTGCTGGGATCCTTACCGGAGCACCGAGGTAACGGTACTGAGAACACAGGGAGATGACACTGCCTCCAACAGTGAAGTCTGGCAGCGTAGCATGAGGGCGGCAGGAGAAAATTCTACTCTTCTCTGGAGAGACAATAAGATCACATGTAGCAGAAGTCTGAGAGAAAGAAGCAAGAAACAGCTGAAGGTGCCTTGGTGAAGTAAAGTGAACACACAAATCATCTGCATAGCAAGTAATTGTAACCTCAGGAACATCAGGGAGAGATATTAGTAGTCGGTGCATTAGAATATTAAACAAAAAGGGACTCGGTACCCCCCATTGAAGTGTACCAAGGAAAGAACTACGGGAGGAACTGTAGGCACCACTGAAAAAGACACGGGAAAACCGATTACTAAGGTAGCCCTGAATCCACCGCAACAAATTACCCCTGATCCCAAAATCAACAAGCTGATCTAAAATAATATCCCGACTAGCAACATCAAAGGCACTCTTCAGGTCGATAAAGGCCACAACGCTGTCACGGGAGAGGCGAGATTATAACTCAACGAAGCAGTGATGTGTGCTACGCTGGGGAAGGAAGCCGAAGAGACGTGGAGAAAGATGCTGCTGCAGCCGGTACATCAGGCGGGTGAGCAAGATCCTTTCCAGGACCTTGCAGAAGCACGACGTAAGGGAGATGGGCCGAAACTTAGCCGTACCTGGCTTGGGAATGGGTATTATAGTACTGGAGATCCATGCACGTGGCACGCAACCATCGCGAAGACACATATTGTACAGGCGCAGGAGAGGGTTACCAGGAACTCGGTATAGCAGACGTAACACAGCGTAGGGGATGACATCATCCCCAGGGGACGAAGCCTTGCCTTTGAGAAGAGCACAGCGCAGTTCAACCTCTGTGACCAGCACAGACTCCTCGTCATCCTCCTGCAACAAGGCGCTTACCAGACGGAGTCGACGAACAAGAGCGCCGGAAGAAAGAGCATCTTGAACTGGAGCTGGAGCTGGGGTGGACTGCGCCGCCCACTCGTCGACAAGTTGCTGGACGTACATTGCAGGTGAATGGTGACGGGCAGTAGCGGGGGTCCTTTTAACCACTCGACGTATGAGGTGCCACATGGAAGCCACACTACTCTGGTGATTAATACTGTCCGTGAAACGCTGCCAGGAGTCAGTACTCACATAATCTAGGAGGGCTGTCAAATAATCTCTTGATCGCTGGTAGCGATGAAGCAGCTCAGGAGAAGGGTCAGGCTGGAACAGGAGGCCAACACGCTCCACTTCATCTCTTGCATTCTGAATGCTGGCGTCCAGGGACCACGAGAGAGCAGCAGAGCGACGCTGAAGGTGTGGCCTTGACACATAAAGCCTGTAAAAGTCATGGGTGGCAGAGACAAGACTAGAGTAAAGCTGACCAAGGGAAGCATAGTCAAAAGTGGGAAACAAGCGGGCTATGTACGAAACGTATGTCGGGCAGTATTTTGGAGCTACAGTAATTCGAAGATGCGACACAGGAGGTGTAGGCACAGCAGGAAGAGAATAGCGAAATAATAGGGCAATATGATCAGAGAATAGCGACGGTACGGAAGAGCACTGGACGCGGGATGACACCAAGCCAGCGGTGAGGACGTGGTCCAGCGTGCCGTCCCAGGAGTGAGTGGCACCGCCAGCATCCCAGCGGGTCAGATGATGGCTGCGGATATAAGAGAGTAGGAGGGCACCAGGACGATTGGTAGTACCAGAACTGTCACCTAACGCGGGATGGCGAGCATTAAAATCGCCGGCGTACACCGTACCACGCACAGTAGGAGGAGGAAGAGCAGCAAGCTGAAGGCGATCAGGGGCTGAGTAGATGTTGCAAAGCTGCAACACACCACCTCCTACCTCGACCTCGAAGAGTTGAAATGTCACATCAGGATCGGTAGAGGTGCGTAGGAGACGGTGCGTCAGGGAACTGTGGATGTAAGTCAGATGGACGTAGGTAATATAGCCGGGAAGGGAAGGAGCCTGTGGGGCAGGATCTGGTCGGCCCGGGAACGCCTCCTGGAGGAAAATAACACATGGGTGATAAGAAAAAAACATAGGCCTTGAGTTGTAGAAGCTTGTCATAACTAGTGACACCACAAATGTTCCAAGAGAGGAGGTCCAGTTGAGAATCAATGAAGAACGCGGTGATTGTGGGGAGAAGACCGGAGAGTGGAGGAGGAAGGGCGACTCGAGGTAGCCTGTCCAGAACTGGGGAGCAATTCACAGAGCTTGTCAAGACGAGTGGCAATAGTATCCATCCTCTCGGTAAGCATGGTGATCGAAGAGATGACAGCCTGCTGAGCATCCACCAAGGAAGAAACCTTAGAGGCAGTAGCAGTGTGAGCAGCGACAAGTCCTTCCATCCTGGTATCAAGGAAGGCAAATCGTTTCCTCGAGCCTGGAGGGAGGCAACGGCCTTACGGAGAGCAGCGTCTGACGGAGAGGGGGAGGAAGCGGGAGGAACTGGCTGGATAGGAGGCGGCGGCGGTGGTGGTGGTGGTGGTGGTGCTGCTGCTGCGGCGTCACTAGGCTGGGCTCGGCACCGAGCACACCCGTGCCACACGTTGACACCCGGCTGTAAGCACCGGGGGCATTTCCAGCGAGATGAGTCCGGCGGAGGAGGAGGCTCGGAGGTGGAGGTCGAGGCAGCTGGGAGCGTAGGCGCACACCGTACGGGGCACTCCCTGGTCTCGTGGGCAGCAGAACACCAACCACACTTGGGTGAGGCAGAACAATACCTCGAGATGTGGCCGATACCCCAGCACCTGAAACACCAAGGCTCGTCATTTCGGAGTCTTCGCACCTCACACGGTGGAAGGCCGATGAGGAAATCAAAGCAGATGGTGGGTGGAGGTGGGTAAGGGAGACTCCAGACAATAACGATGCGTGGAATGGCTGACCCGTCTCGGATGAAACGACGGGCAGAATAAACACCTGGGTAGTCCTTGGCAAGAGATGGCTCCATTTCAACGGGGTAACAGGTGAGAATGAAGCTAGGAAACTTACGTGGTCGTTCAGGGGAGTCATGGGGAACGAGTGGCAACGACAAAAACTCACGCATCTGAACCCTCGCGAGGATGTCCGAGCGCTGTCTCGAGATGTAGACAAAGCAGGAGGTGACGGCAGCCATCTTGACCTCGGCCAGATCACGCTGGAGTTGGAATGCCTTGTGAACCTCAGACAGCCAGCGCAGCTTTGTGTCCGTTGACGGGTTTCCATCGAAGCTGTGCTTGTCATAGTCGTCTCTCGGGGCAAACGCTGAAAGTTGAGGCATGGGCTTGGAGAAGGCAATACATCAGAGAAAGACATAGAGGGCAGAGGAGCAGGCTCAACATACTTAGCAGAGGCACACTTAGCTGTCTTGGCGGCCGGCAGTTGACATTCCTCAGTAGTCGAGTAGTCTGCACGCCGCTTGTTAGAGGAGGACGAGGTGGACTGCTCGTTACCATGCTGGGTGGTTAACATCGGGTGGTTGTTGACGACAGGTAGTTCGGGCCAATGGTCCTTCGCTGTAGAGATCTCGTCCTCAGACAAGGCCAAGTCGTCCTCTAGACAGGAGGCCCCATCATCCTCCAAGCACTCCATCAAAAGGGCCAATGCCCCGACGTGAGAAGAAACACTCCAGAGAGATCGCGCTTCGTCAGCAGCACCAGAAATAGCATCAGGGAAATAGTCAGTGCCTCAGGAGGCGAACCACTGAAGTGCTGCTGGTATGCTGGTAGAGGAGCGGAGGTGTTAACTGTTTGGCTACCAAAACACGAGTGAGAGAGAGAGAGAGAGAGAGAGAGAGAGAGAGAGAGAGAGAGAGAGAGAGAGAGAGAGAGAGAGAGAGCGAGAGCGAGAGCGAGAGCGAGAGCGAGAGAGAGAGCGTGCGTGCGTGCGTCCGTGCGTGCGTGCGTGCGTGCGTGCGTGAGTGAGTGTGTGTGTGTGTGTGTGTGCAGGCTTTCATGAATGTTCTACAGATAGTAGAGGCCTTACGTGTTCACATTGTCTAGAGCTACGTTAAGTATTATGTATTCGCATTAATAATATTATTCCGTATGGTGTCATACAGTATTTATAACATTACTGTGAATTATGTATTGAGATAAGCATGAAGCGAGTGGTTCTGTTGTGCCGAAGCTTCAGTTGTTAGTTCGAATAATCTTTGCCTTCCTATCACCCTCCTTATCTCCCTCCCTGTCTCCCTTTTCCTTCCGTCTCCTCTTCCCTCCCTGCCTCCCTCTTCCCTCCCACTACCACCGTCTTCCCTCCTTATCTCCCTCCCTCCCTCGTCCCTCTTTTCGCTCGCCAGTCACCCTTCGAAATCACTCCAGCGTGGACGTGACAGACTTACTGTAGTATTTATGAGTGTGTGTTCTCCTTTTTATTCACATCAATGGACGGAGTTGCAGCCTCGTCATGATATAAGGTAATTGTAATACTGTTGTTGTGTTTTGATGTGTCGTGTAGGGACGATAAGGCGCTTTCATTATTATTATTATTATTATTATTATTATTATTATTATGTTGTGTATATTCTGGTAATCGTACTGATATATCCCTTGATTGGGAAGGATTGGTTATTAATTAGCACGCATATTACACCAATTGTTATCATTAAAGAAGTTACATCACGCACGCACGCACACACACACACACACACACACACACACACACACACACACACACACACACACACACACACACACACACATACACACGCTCACACACGCTCACACATACGCTCACACACACACGCACACAAATACACACACACCAAGACGTACACACACATACACGCACGTACACACGCCCACACACGCGCTCTCACACACACACACACACACACACACACACACACACACACACACACACACACACACACACACACGATCACACACAAACACACACACACACACACACACGCTCACGCTCACACTCACGCTCACATACACACGCACACACACACAAATACACACACACTAAGACGCACACACACATACACACACGCACACACACACGCTCACACACACACACATACGCACACACACACGCACGTAACCTAACCTAACAACCTTAACCTAACAATAACTTAACATCTGTGTGGACTTAGAATTTGAGGCACCTACCAGATTTTTAAAGAGCCTCTGTGGCCAAACTAAGGCCGTCCCCCAAAGAAAAGCACCACAAACGTGTTGTACATTACGTACCTCATCACCTATGTCAATATTTTGGAAATCCGTGAGGAGATGCTATTAGTAAGATTTACCGGAAAGGGGGATGCAGGGGGGATTAGGTGGTCGAGGAAGAGAGAGCCTTGAATGCGGAAGGTATATTATGAGATGGAGGAAGGGAGAATGGGTTAGGATGGGTTGTGTGTGGGTCAAGGGAGGGTAGTGTGCAATATGACCATATAAACTTCTGATATAGTAATGGAGACTCGCCAGCCAGCCATGTATTTATGTATGTATATATGTATATGGTGTGTGTGTGTGTGTGTGTGTGTGTGTGTGTGTGTGTGTGTGTGTGTGTGTGTGTGTGTGTGTGTGTGTGTGTGTGTGCATCTTTACCACGCTTTTCCTCCTCCTCCTCCTTCTCCTCTTCTCAGACTCAATCCTTCCTCTCGGTACAGAAAAACTCCAAAGTACTGCGTTCTCTCCTCTTTAATAGGTCGTCGGGGTCATTGGGGTTGATTCACTTTACTTTTTCGCTTCACTAACAAACCAGTTCCCTCCTTCGCCTCCTTTCCCTTGTGATATATTCCGCGTGTATCGTACTTAGTCTCCGCTGCTCCCCGCCTGTCTGGCCTCATCACCGACAAACTGCTGTTAGGTTCTCTGGCAACAGTTTCGTGGAAGTAGTATCTCTCTCGCCACCTCACCCCACCTCGCCCCACCTCGTCCAACTCTCCTTTCTACCTCCTATATGTCTCGTTGGCGGTAATTAGGTATTTACTGGCCTGCAACATTGACTTACAAATATTGTTCGACACACGGCTGTTGAAACGTTCTGGTTGCTCGCGTATTCAATTATTTTATTTTCCACCCTCTCAAGCCGGCTGTTGTCCGCTAACGGGGTATGTTTAATTATTGAAGCAGCATTACAGCTGTTGTGGCCGTACTTTGAGTAGTGTTTGGGGAGAAGTGATCGCGTATGTGGTTAGTGTATGTAGTTAGTGTATGTGGTTTGAGTATGTGGTTTGAGTATGTGGTTGGGAGAAGGATATCAGTGGATGGATGAAAAATACATATTAAATGTTGTATCTAAATATATCTTGTTAATGAGGAGAGAGAGAGAGAGAGAGAGAGAGAGAGAGAGAGAGAGAGAGAGAGAGAGAGAGAGAGAGAGAGAGAGAGAATCAGAATCAGAATCAGAATGCTTTATTCCATTAATGTACAATGGCTTTCCTCTTATCTATTAAAAGATTATATATATACATGGTGAAATATAGTTACATGGTGGAATGTAGATTACTTACATAATAAAATATAATACATACATATACATAATAAAGAATGGTGTATATGATATTTAAAATTTTTAGCAAAAGCCACCTTGAAGGACGTGAATAGTTAAGGCTTTTTTGAAACTCTTGAGTGACGGGAGTTCTTTTATATTAGAAGGGAGCTTGTTCCATGCTCTCGGTCCGCTTACTAGTAAAGAACGGGCACCATTGTCTGTTTTCACTCTTGGGATAAATAGGTCTCGATTTTGTCGTGTTCTACAGTCATTTATCTGTGTTACGAGTGGTAAATGTAATAGCCACTCAGGATAGTGCTTATGGGTCACTTTGTATACCATCATACATTGATCAAATTTCACTTTTTCTTTCATCTTTATCCACTTAAGTTGTTCAATCACAGGAGTCGCACGGTCGCGTCTTTTGTAACCCCCAGCAGCAACCTTGGCAGCGAAGTTTTGCAGTTTTTGTACTTGCTGCATGAGGGTCTCGTTGGTGTTACCCCATATTTTGATGCCGTAATTAATTAGACTTAACACTAGTGTATGGATGACAATCACTCTGGTGTCCTTGTCAAAAAAAATTTTCACTCTATTTACAAACATTAAGATTCCTGTTACTTTCTTAGTGAGTTGGTGTATGTGTGTGTCGAAGGTCATATATCTGTCAAAGTAAACACCCAATATTTTGACATGTTTGGTTATTTTTATGTAAGTTCCGTCAAATTTGATGGTCATATTGTCTGATATGTTGGATAATAATTGGCGTGTTCCATTAAATATAAACCGAGTCTTGTTGGAATTCAACGCAAGACCACTTTTTAGGAAGTAAGTCTTGGCATTCGACAGCGTTACTTTAGCTCTGTTGATTATTTGATTTACGTTATTGATATTGCCACTGTGGATAAACTGTGTATCGTCTGCATACTGAACTAAATTACAATCGTTTATGTACTCAGATATGTCATTAACAAATATAGAAAAAAGAATAGGGCCAAGAATAGAGCCTTGTGGGACTCCATGTGTTACTATAGATTTGGATGAAATGTGATTACTTAGTCGGACTGATTGGGTTCTATTAGACAGATAATCTTGGATCCAGAAAGGGTCTATACGTAGCTTAAGGCATCTCTGCAGTAAAATGTCGTGATTAACGCTGTCAAATGCCTTCGACAAGTCACACAAAGTTATCAATGTTATTTTCTTATTATCTAGGTTGCTATATACAAGGTTAGATATTACTGTGAGAGCGGTTTCAGTGGACAATTTCGGCCTGAATCCATGTTGAGTGTTGGAAAGTAATGCATTCCCTTCTAGATGGTCGGAAAGTTGCTTAGCTACAATTTTTTATAAAATCTTTGATAATACAGGAAGAAGAGATATAGGTCTGTAATTGGAGCTGATGCTACTATCCCCTCCTTTAAAGATAGGGACAACAACAGCATGTTTCCAGGGAGTGGGAAATTTACCTGTAGCAATTGAGGTGTTGAAAATACATGTTAGGTAAAAAGCTGTGATTAAGAGACTGTCTTTTATGAAAGTTAGGGAAATGCCATCGCTACCTACAGATTTGGTCTCCTTTAGATTGGATATTGTTAAAATTACAGTCTCAACATCAACTGGTTTTGGTCTGAAGAAATCATTTGTGACATTATCATTATTATCTGGGTTAGTATCATTGTTAGTAGTAAGATAATTTTTACATTTTTCAAAAGTTTTTCTTCCTATGTTCGCAAAAAAGTTATTAAACTCCTCCGCCTTGTCATTAACATTATCGTTAGTGATGACGTTGTGTGATTTATTGTTAGGGACGATACCTCTGATATTACTCCACATCTGTGCTGAGTTACCTTTACTTTGATGAAACTTATTGTGGTAGTATGTCTTTTTTGCCTCATGAAGCTTGTCCTTAACGCGTTTCTTTTCTTCTTTATATTTGTTGTAAAGTTGTACGTTATGTCGGTCTAATTTTAACTTGCCTTGTAACGTATCTCTTAAATTCATGTTATCTTTAATTTCGTTGTCGATCCAAGGGGCAGGCGGTCTATTTACACAATTAGTTACCATTGGAGCAACTTGGTCTAGACATGAAATGAATACTGTGTTGAATATATTTATCTGCTCATCAATGTTATCAGTTAATATAATATTGTCCAAGTAGTATGAGCTATTTAGTATTGCGTCACAAAACTTATCTTTGTTGTATTGAGCCATGCTTCTGAAAGTTTTCTTTATTTTTGGTTGTTTAGGTTTACTAATATCGAGTTTTGAGATAATCATGTCGTGATCTGCGATATTACTGGGAAGGGAATCGCAGTTAATAATACTTTCTTTTTTGTTAGTTATTAGAACATCGAGTAGTGTGGCAGACTGAGGAGTAACTCGAGTTGGTTTGCTTATTAATTGGAATAGTCTGCAAGCATCAAGTATTTTCCTGAGTTTACTGTCGTTAACTAGAAGGTTATCATTAAGGTCACCGAAAATATACATGGGTTTCTTACGTAGATTAACGTGCTTGAAAACTTCCGACAGATAATCATATGAGGCAGCGGGAGCTTTGGGGTGTCTGTATACGCACCCTATAATGATTGATGGTAGTTTTCTACATTGAATTGTAACCCATACGTTTTCAATACCAGTACAGGGTTCAACATCTGGTGTGATTACCTTAGAACTTAAATTATCCTTAACATAAAGACATACTCCACCTCCGCGGCCCTTGTCGTGTCGAAATAAATTGTAACCTGGTATTAGTATAAGTGAATCAGGTGTGTTGTTAGTAAGCCAAGTCTCACTAATACAGAGTACATCTATATCACGATCATATAAAAGTAGTTTGATTTCATCGAAGCTTGATAAGAGAGACTGGGCGTTGATGTGTTCTATGGAGAGACAGTCATTAGTTTTAATGTAATGTTCAACGGCAACGTCTTCTTCGCCGACATCCTATTCTCTATAGTACATACACAACCTACTTTTGTGACCTAACTGATAACATGTTGTGCATCGTATTATATGGTCGAACCTGCAGTTGTTTTGTGTGTGATTCGTCTCACCACAGTTATAACACGCTCCTCGCCGGTGTGGTCTTGATTGTGGTAGTGATGTGGATCCTTGGGTGTGGGGGTGGGGCTGGCTACCAGTCCACTCATGGGAGGGATGCGGTTGAGAGCTGTCGTGACGGGAGGCGTAGGTCAGGTAGTGAGGATTAGCGCGCCTCCCCTCCCAAGGTGCAGTCGGGTCATTGTCTCGCCTTCCATGGTTCCCAGGTGGGTGAGGCTAGCGAGGAGGAGTATAGTGGCGGGCGGGCGGGGCGGGTCTATGGGACTGACCTGAATTCCCTCGGGGTCGCCCAACCCTTCTCCAGCCGTCGTTGTCTGTCTGCTGCGTTGGGGGGGTAGTGTGGCCAGGTGTCCTTTGTGTTTGCTTGTTAGCATGTTTGTGAATCTTGTGTGACTGGTGATGTTTTCTAAGGTTTTCTTTGTTGATGTGACCATGGAGAGGTGTGCACTGGTCGGCCATGGCACGAAGTAGTCTCGTGGCACCAAGTCTGATTAGTATAGAGCCTTGGTGCTGGCCATAGGCGTGGTAACAACCCTCATCAATGTCTCCATTCCCCAGTCGGAATATTGGATCAGGCTTTATAATGGAGATACCGTTTTCACTACCCCATTTTTCCAGGTGTTCATTAAAGTCATTGATTTTAGCCTGCAGTGTGTCACTCTGCAAGCTTGGCACCAGTTGACTCACATAGATGTCCATATTTTCGTTTTTTATTTTTAGTTCACTAATTAGAGCTCCGAGGTTATCTAGGGCTGCTGTGCACTTAGTATTTTCCAGAATATCAAAGAGGCCACCGTATATTATGCAGGTAGTGGGAGTCCAAGATAATTTTTCTCGCACCCAGCAGCCCATGAGGTCATAGTCAGCCTCACCTAAGGTTCTTACGCTCCAGCTCTCTGATAAGTCTAACACCTGGATGTTACTGAGATTGATGTCGCCCAGAATGAGATGTTTTTTCACAGGAGTGTCATGATTAGGTGGTGGTGTCTGGCGCACATCACTTGTACCACCTGCCTGTGTATTTTCCTTCACTTTATTCTCCAGATCACTAATACGGTGGCTTAGGTTGGTTAACAGGCTTGCGTTACTTTGAGTTGCCGCTGCTGCGTTAGAGTCACTGTGTCGTCCTCCACACACTGTCTCTTCAAGCCTTGTTAACCGCTCATTCAAGTAGTGGAAACTTGAGTTCATTTTCTTTATTTCTTCGTATGTATGTTTGATTTCACTGTTCTTTATTTCAAACAACTCGTGCAGTTTCTTTTACTTCACACTCCAGTCGCTTGTGATTCACAACTGAATCCTGAGGTTCACTATCATCACTGTTGGTTGAAGTACTGCCGTGAGAAATTGCACTGTCACGCTCACTGCACTGTGATGCTGCACTGATGGGTTCACCGCGGGGATCTACAACACTGTCACCTTCGCTGTTAAGAGATACAATACTTTCGTGATCATTACATGGAGAGTTAACACTGTGACGTTCACTGGATGTCGATGTGTTGCATGGTGAAGTAGCTCCGTTACTGTGATGCGCCATTATCATATCCACAAATTGGTCTTTATTGGCCCACACATTTGTTAGACCAATATTGCGGCAGTGTTTTTGTAGTTGCACTTTGGTGAAGTTGTAAAGGTATTCCACAGTAGGATTTTCCATGGAAGGCTCACCTGTGGTTTTTTCACGTGTCGTCGCGGGTACAGAGGTAGATGAAGCCATGTTGCTTGCTGATGATGGTATTGCAGTGGCTTCCATTAAACACTTGTACGTATGTAGGATAGTGCGGCATACCCTGTTTGTTAAGATGTATGAGGTATGAAAAACATTGTCCTGTGTGTCACTTTAGGCCTAGGATAGCCAGCGCGGGGCGGAGCGACTACGTCCTCTTCCTACAGAGGTCAGAGGTCAGAGAGAGAGAGAGAGAGAGAGAGAGAGAGAGAGAGAGAGAGAGAGAGAGAGAGAGAGAGAGAGAGAGAGAGAGAGAGAGAGAGAGAGAGAGAGAGAGAGAGAGAGAGAGAGGAGAGAGAGAGGGTAGAGAGAGGAGAGGGAGTGGGGGGAGGGAGGGAGGAGAGATGGAGGAGAGATGAGAGAGGAGAGAGAGAGAGAGAGAGAGAGAGAGAGAGAGAAAGAGA
>JAPQNM010000648.1:30000-35000 GCA_029783475.1 Metacarcinus magister | reverse complement strand
AGGCATCTGGATTTACGTTAGTATAACCTAGGTAGATTTCCAAAACTGTAATTAAGACCTCTATTAGCCCTCGTTTCGTTAGGTGAAATAAATTTTTGTTTTGTGAGTCGTTTTTCGTAGGGTTTGTTACGTAATCTTGGTATCATTTTGGTTACGCGACGTTATATTCTCTAGTTTTGCTATGTCCTTCCTGAAATAAGGTGACCAAAATTGGTCAGACTATTATTATTATTATTAGTAGTAGTAGTAGTAGTAGTAGTAGTAGTAGTAGTAGTAGTGGTAGTAGTAGTAGTAGTAGTAGGAGGAGGAGGAGGAGAAGGAGGAGGAGGAGGAGGAGGAGGAGGAGGAGGAGGAGGAGGAAGAGAAACACAAAATAACACAAAGAAAAACAAAAAGCAGCAGACTTTTTGGCACCTTGATATATAGTACACTATACAATGCAAAGTGAGAGGCACGGTACAGTAAAGGCAGTAAATTTCAAGCAGTAGGAAGATGGAAATATAGATTCAGGTAGAGTTTAAGAGTTTACCAGTAGAAAGGAAGAAAGAGTGAAGATACTGGTTAATTCTTGCATAAGGAAGGTGAGTAGAATAAGAATGAGAGTGAGTAGAAAATCGTGTGCGGTGAGGCCGCGAGAGGGGGAAAGGCACGCAGTTAGCAAGTTCAGAAGAGTAGTTAGCATGAAAATAACGATAAAAGATAGCAAGAGGCTAAACGAGTCAATACGACAAAAGCTTAAGCTTAAGGCCTCTGCACAGAGTCACCAACCGGTAGGGGAAGAATAACTGGTGGATACGACAGAAAACACCTAACTTCTTGGAAGCTGATTTAGCAAGAGAGGAGATATGATAGTTTTAATAAAGGATAGCCCAAGGATGTTTCAGTGTATAAGGAGACAGGTGTATGTCATAGAAGTAAAGTGTATAGTTGTCTACAAATTTTTTCGAGTGGATAGATGAAGGAATTGAGCTTTTGAGGCAGTGAACAATACAAGGTTTTCTCTGTCCCAATCTGAAATTAAGGAAAGATTAGAAGTTAAGCGTTCACCTCCACGTTAGTCATTTACCTGTTTCTGGTTTGGGCTTCTAGAGAAATACATGGAAAAGTGCAAGGTAGAGTCATCAGCATAAGACTGAATAGGTCACTGATTAACAGTGACATTGATTGATTTCTTGTG
Source organism: Metacarcinus magister (assembly GCA_029783475.1). Lineage (NCBI taxonomy): Eukaryota > Metazoa > Arthropoda > Malacostraca > Decapoda > Cancridae > Metacarcinus > Metacarcinus magister. Next base: position 33,823 of record JAPQNM010000648.1, on the reverse strand, counting down.
GTCATTGATGAATAATAGGAAAAGAATGGGTGATAGGACAGAACCCTGTGGAACACCACTATTGATAGGTTTTAGGGGAAGAACAATGGCCGTCTACCACAGCTGCAATAAAATGGTCAGAATTGAAAATAGAGATGAAGGAGCAGAGAGAAGGATAGAAACCTAAAAAGGGAAGTTTAGAAATCAAAGCTTTGTCCCCATACACTATCAACAGCTTTTGATATATCTAAGGCAACAGCGAAAGTTTCACCGAAACCCCTAAAGAAGAATGACCAAGAGTCAGTAAGGAAATCAGAAGATCGCCAGTAGAGCGTCCAAATCGGAAGCCATACTGACGATCAGATAGAAGGTTGTGAACAGATCGATGCCTCTGAATTTTCTTGTTAAGAAAGATACTCAAAGACTTTAGAAAGGGCAGGAAATCAAAGCAATAGGACGATAGTTTGAGGGATTGGAGCGGTCATTCTTCTTTAGAACAGTTTGTATGTAAGCATATCTCCAGCAAGAAGGATAGTGTGGAAGTTGATAGGTAGAGACGGAAAAGTTTGAGGAGGCAAAGTGCGAGCACGGAAGTACAGTTCTTGAGAACAATAGAAAAGACTCCATCAGGACCATACGCCTTCTGAGGGTTAAGGCCAGCGAGGGCATGAAAAACATCATTACGAAAGATTTGTATATTAGGCATGAAGTAGTCAGAGTGTGGTGAGAAGAAGGAACAAGCCAGAATCATCCAATGTGGAGTTTTCAGCAAAAAGTTTGAGCGAGGTCAGTCAGTCTTAGAGACAGAGGAGAGGGCAGGGGTGCCATCTGGGTGAAGTAAGGAAGGGAAAGATGAAGGAGATAAGTTGTTGGAGATATTTTTTGGCTAGATGCCAGAAAGTCACGAAGAGAGTTAGATCCAAAAAAATTCGAGATTTTCTATTGATGAAGGAGTTTTTGGCTAGTTGGAAACATATTTGGCGTGGTTCTAGGCAGACATATACTGAGCGTGAGTATCAGGATATGGAAGGCTGAGGTACGGTTTGTGAGCCACCTCCCTATCATGGATAACACGAGAACAAGCCAAATTGAACCAAGGTTTACGAGTTTTGGGGCTAAAGAAAGTGTATGGAAATGTAGTACGCTTACATGCCAAAGACAATAATCTCTGTTATGCGTTCGGCACAAGAGATGGATCTCTGACACGGAGGCAGTAATCATTCCCTGGAAAATTAGAATACTACCTCCTTAGGTCATCCTACTTAGCTTAGGCATAATGCTAGAAGCACCTCCGCTTCGGTGGGTCCTGAGGCGGCACTGGAGCGATAGGACAATGATACTGAAATAAGACGGTGATCGGAGGTGCCCAACGGAGAGGACAGTTTGACAGAGTAAGCGAAAGGATTGGAGATAAGGAAAGGTCGAGAATGTTGTGGTGTACCACCAGAGCAGTCAGGAATATGAGTAGGGTGTGCTGCACCAGTTGCTCTAGATCATAGAGGATAGCAAAATTGAATGCTTGTTCACTAGGTTGGTCATTGAAAGAAAATTAAAGCCAAAACTGATGGTGAACATCTCCAAGAATGGAGATCTCAGAAAAAAGAAAGTTAGTTAAGTTGTGCTCCACTTTGGAAGTAAAATACTCAAAGACTTATTCATAGTCAGAGGAGTTAAGAGAGCGATAAACAGCACATAAAAATGTAGTACTTTCCTAAGAAAGCGTGTATGTGTGTAACATGCATGTAGAATAGGGTAAAAAGAAGAAGAGTATGTCAATAGAGACCATGCTGCAGATGCTCTCTTGTGTTAGTGAGACACGAAAGGAAACGGTCAGGTGGCACGGGAAGGGTCAACAGCAGGCTTATAGTGTCCCTTCACCTTCCGGTGTGTATCATCATGGGAGTAACTGCATCCGAATTAGCATGTGTCTAACTGCCTCCTCCTTATTTAGAATCTTTTATCGATTATCTGTTTCGTCTTCTTGTTGTATTTGATTGATCGACTGTGAAGTAATCTTCTGCATTGCTGTTGCATTGCTGTTTGAATATTCTAATCATTCTATTAGATCATTTTGCATCTTTCGTTTCGATACGCTGAATAGCTTTGGCTCTTTAAGTCTTCCTTCAAGAAGTACATTTCTTAGCCTGGGAACAATTGTTTTATTCTTTAAATCGCTTGATTTTATGCTACCGAGATGTTGTTTTTTTATTGTTGGCCATTCATCAAATATTTCGTCGCTGTTATTGCAACGTTTTTCGTGTTCCGTTAATCAATATATACTGGTCACGGGCTTACGGAACACTGCTTAAATTTTCTACAATATTAATTAATATCATTCATTAAATCCACATCAGCTCATCGCTCCTACTCTTTTTACAATATCATCATCCTTTCTTCTATTTTTAACATTACATATAAGTATAACTATCAGGCACATGTACTTAATTTCCCAAGGAGCTATAACAATATTCATAATCTTTCAGTTTCCAAGGAGCAAAAATATAATACCATACATCACAATCCTACATAAAATAGTTCTTAAATAACATCCTAACAAGCTGCTTTACTGCATTACACAGAAAATGTTCTTACTCACCAGACCATACAGCTGGGTGTCCATGTTTTAGAGAGAGCTGAAAGCTCTGGTTGTTTCCCAAGTTGGAAGTAGCTGAGTCAAGTGATTCTCAAAGTTTCTACAGCTCTATATATTTTCCAAAACTAACAGTTACCAATTCTCCAATACACGGACAAATATTTGGGGAGGCCTCTGTACATCTGTTACTGTCTGGGAATTTCCTAAATGGTTCTCCTACTTAATAATAGACGCGGCGAGTTTATCTTTCATCTTCGATGGCTATCACGTACATCTGGGCTTATGTTTATTTTATTGGCTTGTCAGGCTATTTACAGCGAACAGCTTTCCTCCTTAATTTCTTCACAGCTGACCATAAGTCAACTAGCCGCAGTATACCTGAGCACAACTGGGTCGGTCAATTACACCCTTGGGAAAACACTTGTTGTTTTGCCTCTCGCTCCGCTTTGACCACTGCACACCTGCGTTTCCACTGAGCCTTCACCTCGTGTGTTATTTCCACATACCACACATATACATATCTTCCACCTTCCACATAATATGGTCACGACAAAACTTATCGACGTTAAATTCCATCTGTTATTCATTGGCCCAAGAAATTAATCGAACTAGATCTGACTGCAAGGTTTTTCTGTTACGTGGCTTAGTTATTTCATTGCCAATTTTTGTATCATTGGCAAATTCTTGAAATTTGTAAGAAATCAATTCATATATGCCATTAACATATATCAAGAACAAAACAGGGCCAAGTACCGAACCCTGAGGTACGCCACTTTTTACTTCGTCAGCTAGACGAAATACCATTTGAAACCACTCTGTTCTCTCCGAGAGTCATTTCTGAAGCCAATTGCGAAGGTTAGAAATATTGTTTTTTAATTAATTTGTTAAGCAATCGTATGTGGGGAACTTTTTATCAAACCCATTTTGGAAATACAGATGTATGACATCCACTGATTTGCTTTCATCGTGCACGTCAAAAATATAATGAAAGACGTCGAGTAAGTTAATTAAGCATGAACATATAATATGGAAACCATATTGTAAGATATCTATTATTACATTGTCATCATAGAGTTTCATTATATTGTCGCGAATAATCGTCTTAATTAATATACACACAAACGGTGTCAGGCAAATCGGTAGATAATTGGCCGGTTGTAACGTGATCCTTTTTTTTTTTAACTGGTGTAACATTAGCATATTTCCAATCCAATATATTTCAACAAATGGTAAATATTTGTTAAATAAAAT
>JAPQNM010000648.1:7500-20000 GCA_029783475.1 Metacarcinus magister | reverse complement strand
TCAAATCAATTGCTCGACAGTAAATTGCTCGAAAAATAATATCTCGAACAATCAATTGCTCAAAAGGGAGATTGCTCGAAAAAAGTTAGTTTAATGAATAATATCCAAAAATAAGATAAAGAAATACAACTTTATTATTGTTAATTGAACAGTTAAAATCAAGAACGGGTACATTTCTATTTAGGTTAGGTTATTATTTAGAGCAATTTACTGTTGAGCAATTGATAGTTTGATAAATTATTTCTCGAGCAATTGATTTCGAGTAATTGACTTAGAGAAATTGACTTAGATTCAGGCTTTAATATGGCAATCCGGAAAAAAAATCTAGAATGAAATGCCTAACTTTTGGGTAATGAAATATAAAAAGCTTATATAACCGAACCTAACCGAGCCAAACCGTACCTAACCAAACCTAATCTAACCATAACCTAATGTAACCTAACCATAACCAGTATTATTTTACATCTTCATTAGAATGCTCTAGAGAATTCAGGGTTGTATTTTTGCATTACCTGTTGCATTTTGAAAAGGTTTTCTTAATTAAAATTCCGTCGCAAATTCTTAGTTTGTGAGATATTCAATGTTTTCTGCGAGACATCTTTGAAAAGTAAAGTTTAGTTTGGTTTGTTTTATTTGTCAATGTAGGTTAAGGTTTGGTTAATTTAGGTTATGTTATGTTAGATTCAGGTAATGATTCGGAAGACGACCCAGATTGTTTTTTCGACAAAGCAAATTTTTTTCTGATAGATTTTGATGTGTTTTGAATTAATCTGATGTTTATTTGTTATGCCAGATAATTTTTTTTCCCCAAGGTAAAAATTGCCACAAAAAAAGTCAGATTAATTCAAAACCATCAAAATCAATAGGAGAAAAATTGCTTTATGTAAACTTAATTAAACCTAAGCAAACCTAATTAAGCCTAACCTAACTAAATCTACCCTTACATAACCAAACCAGGTCAAGATTCGTAAGATGACCCACTCGATATCTCACTACCTTTGTAATGCACTGCAAATTCAACCTCAGATACTTGTTCAGATAGGTTAGGTTAGGTTTAATTAGGTTTGCTTTGGTTAAGTTAGGTTTAATTAAGTTTGCTTAGGCATACTTAAAGAAATTTGTTCTCTTATTGATTTATATGGTTTTGAATTAATCAGACATTTTTGTGGCAATTTTTACCTTGGGAAAAAAAATGCATGGCATAACAAACAAACATCAGATTAATTCAAAACGCATCAAAATTTATCAGAAAAAAATAGTTTTGTCCAAAAAAACAGACTGGGTCGTCTTCCAAATCTTTACCTAGGTTAATTTAGAAGCTATTAAATGTTCTCTATGACCAACAATAGGGAGTTGGACGCGTTGCAGACAATTTATTTCGTAAACAGACGCCATTATGGTGAAGATGTAAAATTCTACCCCATAACATAACCTAACATAACTTGAAAGATGCTTTACCCGCTAAGTAATGGTTAGGTTAGGTAGGTTAGGAAACCTTTACATATGTGTTAAGTACACTATGTATAGTATGTACGACTTCATATTTATATCGATATCGTCGAAAGCAGTAGTTATGCAGACTTACCAAACTACTTACTGACAATCATTGTATTTTGTCTTCCCCCAAGAACCCCGCATTCCCACAGGTCCCCAGAATTGTTGGGGGTTGATGAAGATGTCTTATTAGATATGCATTTGCGACGAAAATGAATGTCAAAAACGTTCGAAATGGATCAATATTTATACGAAAAGTGTCTTATTTACATCCAAGTGCATTGGGAGGAACTAGAAATTTACTAGCCACACTATCATCTACGCAATATCACCACGCTCACAGGAGTTTACGGCTTCTTTTATTTCCTCACATCTTCTAGCCATCTAAATACTGCATTTACTGCGGCTATAATTGCTCCAGACTCTATTATATGTTAATCAGCAAGTTTTTTTTTCCACGGCGATAAGGGTGCCCACGAAAAGGGTGCGCCGCCATCTTGGATCAGTCAGCTGATCATCACAACACGAACACATCGACGTGCATTGGTGTCCTTTATCGTTCAGTTGCCGAAATCTGCGCTGAACTCGCCCCTGCATTGTACTAACACAAGCTGCCCCAACCTCTATCACACGGGCTGCCTGCTTGATCATCCTGAGTTTGACTGTGGCAACACAGGTCAGCTCAAGGTGCGCACAGGTATCAAGAACCAACGGGTGGTGTTTGTACAGGACCAGACAGACACCCTACCTGTCCCTCCTGAATTCACAGGCAGCGCAGACCTGAACTCCAGCCGCGAAGAGGAACAGGACACACGAGAGGACCGCCTTGGGAGGGAGCTTGCAGTTTATAAAGAAAGTCACAGACGGTCTGCCTGAAAAATGCAGCAGACTTGTGAAGGGGTTGTCAATGATAGACATGCTATTGGCAGTACGGAACAATATAAGGGAAAATACGAGCCGCGTGCACTGCCAGGCCCGATAAGATTGGAAAGGACTGGAGTGAACGCGTGAGTGAGAACGCTGTGGCAGGTGAGTGGTCAGCAGCAGTGAACGAGAGAGTGAGGTCAGCGGCGACACATGACGATATCCCCACCCTAAGTCCTTCTCTTCCCCCCTACCTACTCCCTCCTCACCCCGTGACACCATATCACCCTCACCACCACGTGACTCCAACCACACAGCCCACCCCACCCCAGACCAAGAGACGGAAAACCAGCCCCGAGTAGCAGAAAGCGAGGCTTTACCAGAACGCCCACGCTCTCGCCTCGAACTTTACTCGCCACCTGGAGAGCCAGCACCTCCTCAACACCAGGTAGTTTGGCTTCTGAAGGCGGCGCTCTTTCGCTAACCTCAACTTTTTACTGGCCAGCGAGTGGAGTAACGCCCTAGACCAGGCGAGACCAACAGCTGTCTTGGCGCGGTGGGCGTGGGCGAGGCGCTGCTAGAGCTGCTGCGTAACTACCTGCAGGAGCGGCACATACGAGTAGTACACAATGGGCAGCAGTCTTTACCATACAAAATAGGGGCAGGTGTGCCACAGGGCAGCGTGGTGGGGCCGCTGCTATGGAACATCTAGATAAATGACCTGCTTAACCTTATTCCCAGCGCCAGGGCGTACGCTGATGACGTCATAGTGTCGATATCCTTCATGCCGGGGGAGGAAGTACATACGACATCAAACCTCAACTCCATCCTTCGCTTCTTGGAGGCATAGAGACAGAGGTGGCAGGTCACCTTCGCCCCCCACAAAACACAGTTGCTGGTGGTGTCTAGGACGGACTCACGCATCCACCTAGTCTTCAACGGGACGACCCTGACGCCGCATCAAGAAATAAACATCCTGGGGGTCACTTATGACATTAAGGTAACCTTCAAGAGCCACATCTCCCAAACTCGCCAGGACAGCGGCGGGAAAGCTGGACTCCCTCAGAAGGATCTCTTGACTTCTGGATTGCAAGGGATGCCAGCTACTGTACAAAGCCCAGATCCACTCCTCCCTGGAGTGTGCTTGTCTTGCTTCGGGTGAAGCGGCACCATCACATCTCTCCACTCTCGACAAGGTACAGCGAAGGGCAGAGAATAATCTGGGAGGACGAGCGAGTGCACTGGACGCCCCTGGACAGCCTGCAGCATCACCGGGACGTGGCAGGGCTCACTACCTTGTAAAAGGTACAGCAAATGTCCTGCCTTATCTCTCACTCAGTTTCGCCAGCCGCTGCGTCGCGTGGAAGTGAACACGCATTCAGTGGCTGCCCTTGAGGTGCCGCGCTCGAACACTTAACACAACCAAAGACAGTTTGTGGTGGTAGAACACTTTTAGTGCCTCACATATATGTCCGGATGACTTAAGTGTTGCGGGTGTGTAGGGTACAAAAGTTTAAAGTGTCAGTGAACTAGTGGTTGAGGGGTGAGCGTGATAGAGACACGAGTGCTGAACATAAAATCGTACATTAGATTAAGACTTCTCTTACTAAGTTATGCTTTATATTAGATTATAGCTAGATTTAAGGTTAATCTATTATTAGTATAAGGTATATTTGTGATGGTCAGTTAAGTTTAAGAATTGGTCACACTGATTATGTTACCTTTAATCTGTAATACTCTGCAAGAAATCTGTAGAAAATATCAATAAAGAGATAGAGAGAGAGAGAGAGAGAGAGAGAGAGAGAGAGAGAGAGAGAGAGAGAGAGAGAGAGAGAGAGAGAGAGAGAGAGAGAGAGAGAGAGAGAGAGAGAGAGAGAGAATACATGAGAATTCATGAGAATTCATGAGAACAGACACCAGAAGACCTATTGGTCTATAACTAGGGTATTTGTTGGACTGCATACTACTACAAGAACACTAAGAGTTTGAGAACAGGATAGAACAGACATAGTCTAGTGGCCAGATAGGGTTCCCATGCACCCCCTGGTGTTCTTGTCGAAACCTACTTTTTTAGATTCCTAAATATGTCTAGAAAACAGAAATAAATGTTAACATTGCCAACAAATGTCCCATGGGTTTTTTTTGGCAGCCATTTTGAATCATATCATAGGCGGCTTTAAAAATCAGTGATGTTCATATCTTTTGAACCGGTCATCATATAGAGACAAATAATACCTCTTTTCCATATAATTTCAACATGTGGAATCAATTAAAATAGTTATTTTTAAACCACTTAAAGTATGAAAAATGAAGAAAATTAGGTAAATGAGACATGCAAGCATTGCAGATGTGAGCTGGATGGGAAACCATTTGTCTCTTTCTGCTTGAAAAGTGAATGACCTTTGTTTTGACTGTATAGTACCAAAACTGCTTTCCCACTGTCCTTTCTATATGTCTCCTATTTCTGCTTTTGCTTTCCTGTCTTACAAATGTGTACAGTTGCAGTGTCTGGAACCTGTTTTCCTTATATTAAGCTCAATACCTCTCATTAATTTCTTCTCTTTCGCAGGTCATATATCAAGCTTCTATGGGTGGTGCTGGTGCAAACAATATAACATTCCCAACAAGTAGTGTAATTGGCTGTAGTAATTAGCTGGTGGTGGACAATAAAGTACTCAAGTATGCCCAAGTCTAAGAGAAAAAGCGATTAATCTCAGGCCGAATCCCAGAATCCTCAGTCATGTATTTTGTATTTTGTTGGCATTGACCATGGCCCTTTACATCATTAAGAGCTATTACAGGTGATCCAAATGACAAGCTTACCCAACTCCACAAAATTCGTGACCAGCGACTGGCTGAGCCACCTGGTTTCACACATCGAATGGCAGCAGTGTGTTATCTCATCCCAGACTTTATTGAGGGTCTTGACCTGGATTCATATGGTTATCATTGACAATGCTACCAACGCTTCCACCTCAACTTGAACCGATTAAAAGGATATGAAGCATCAGATCAAGCTACTACATCAGAAAGACATCATTCTCCCCGCAAACGTTCATCCTCTGAAGGCAGAGACATATGCACATCACCACTTTTCCCACCAGATTGTATATTCTGTGACAAAGTGGAAAGAAAAGTCCATGGAAAAACAGAGAGGCCTGTAAAGTTTACTTCATGGCGCCACAAAAAGTCGGCTTGGCAACAAATTGAACATCAAACACTTGCATTAGGACATTTTGGCTTGTACAGAAAGGTGCAGGGTAAAGATCTTCATGCTGTTGAAGCACAGTGCCATCCTTACTGCCGTGACAAATTCCGTAGAGAATACCAGAGTCATATCAGGGGAATGGAGCGTGCAGACAATAGAACTTTAAACACAGAGCAAGCTTGTCAAGCTGCAGCTCACAGGGAAGCATTCAATGCAGTTGTTGAGATGATCAAGAAACAAGTCATTGAGAAAAAATGAAGTCACGAAGCTCTCATGTCTTCGCATCATTTATACTGACAAGCTTGCAGAAAACGGTTGTCCAAATCCTGAGTATCGGAGTGAGAAGCTGTTACACCGTCTGCAGAATCATGAACTCAGTGAAAACCTAAGTTTTACAAAGGCCAGCCCTGGTGACAAGGGATGTGTGTCCTTCATTCTGATTTACAGTAACAGAATCACAGTTGCTGATGCTGTTGCATTTGCATACAGGCTTGGATCAATAGACAAATTTGCAGATGTGGCTCTTTTTATCAGGGGGCTCATTCAGAGAGCATACAAGGAGTCAAAAGAACTTCCCTGGCCTCCAACTTCAAAGGACCTTGAGATAAAGTCAGATGAAATGCTGCCCGGAGAGCTGGCGAGATTTCTTACTTTAATCACAGCTGGTACATCAGAGATCAGGGGAAAGCATGAACAGGTTCAAAGACTTGTTCTTTCAATTGGACAAGACTTGTGCCGTGCAGTTACATATGGTGAGTGGAAGCTTCCATAGCATATTCTGCTTTGCAACAGCATATGTTCCGAAGCAAGCTAAATAGAATAGGCCGCTCAGAATCCTATGAATTTGGACTGGAGCTTGAAACAGCCATGACCAAAGCAATTGATGAGGTGTCCACATACCTTACACCTCAAATAATTACAGGTGAAGGCAATGCCATCTTTCACTATGAGTGGGACAACCTCAACAAGATTATGAATGGACAGTCGAGCCTGAGGTTCTCCAGCAACTTGAGGAGTTCACTTGCAGCATGCATGGACAGGTACGTGAGACGTCAGTGAACACTGTACGAGCAAACATGCTCAGAAAAATGGTAGGACAGGATGAAAAGCTGACCCTAAAGTCAAAAGTGGATCTTGCAAGAATTCCTCCCTGCCATGACTCTCTCCTCCCTCACATACAGCGCGTAAACTACAGGGTGGCCTGCTACAAGCGAGCTAATGATCCTCTCTTTTGGAAGCCAAGGCCATACGATGCAGGGCAAAGATGGGAAAGGACAGAGAAAGGAACCTTGCAGCCTGTGTGGTCATGTGGTCCCATCCTACCTCAAACTATCATTGACTTACTAGAAACTGGTACGTTTGAGGATGAGGAGTGTGAGGAAGATGACATGGACTATGACGAGTTGCTCGCATATCTTGATGATGATGCATAGGAGTATCTTACACAGACTAGACTTTGCCACAGGCCATTATACAAAACATTAAGTGGTGCACTTCAAATTAGGGATTACTGCATCAGGTTTAACTACAGACACATGTGTATTGCCTTAGACATATTTTCCAGTAGCAAATACTTCCAAAGGTTTCAATTGCCATTTCTGTTTTCAAGCGTATCTATATTTAACTTGAAATTTCCTTAAAATCAAGTATTTTGGGGTATAATGTTCACTTAAGGTGGTTTAAAAGTGGTTGAATAATAAAATTAACTATTTTAATTGATTTCTCATGTTGAAATTATATGGAAAAGAGGTATTATTTGTCTCTATATGATGACCGGTTCAAAAGATATGAACATCACTGATTTTTACAGCCGCCTATGACATGATTCAAAATGGCTGCCAAAAAAAACCCATGGGACATTTGTTGGCAATGTTAACATTTATTTCAGTTTTCTAGACATATTTAGGAATCTAAAAAAGTAGGTTTCGACAAGAACACCAGGGGGTGCATGGGAACCCTATCTGGCCACTAGACTAACAAGGCTCTCTCCCACCCTCTTCTTGCTTCGGCAACATGCCGGCAGGAAAAACAGATAGAAGGGAACACCATGACCTTGTAGAAAACATAGCCATGAACATTTTATAGTAAAGACTGAAAATAGAGGAGGATACTATACTATACTATACAAAGGTTTAACCCTGCTACTCCATATTTAACTCATGCCCTCTCCCTACCGGCACTTGATATGATCTAAGGATCTCACTTGATGCGGGAGAACCTACTCCAGGGATGGTCAAGGCCACGTCATTGATCATGCATTCACCAGTAATCTCCAGTGACTTCTATCACGCACAATCATCTTTCCTTGCTTCACAGACATTCTTCTTTCATTCAACGCTCTCTTCACACCGACCATCCATCTCGTTCTTGGCCTTCCTCTCAAACTCACAATCCTTTCATCGGATTCTACTATTCTCTTCACCAACCGGCTCTCCTCCATTATCTCCATGTATCCAAACCACTTAAAAGCACTCTGCTCTGCTCGACCAACTAACTGTCTCGTAACACCAACTCTTCTTTGCATCTCCTTATTTCTCACCCTGTCCATACTCGTTACTCACACATATTCCTCAGACACTTCATCTCTATTACATTTAATCCCTTTCTATATGCTACTGCTATACTCTATGTTACAGCCCATATAGTGCAGTGGGCACAACTACTCCTGCATACAACCTTCTCTTTACATTTATCCCCATCGCTATATAACTACAAACCTTCTTCATTTATCCCAAACCCTTTATTTTTTCATTGATCCTTAATTTCAGTCTTTTCTATTTTACTTCTCTCAGTCTGCATTTGACATCTTTCAGTCTCCCTTTGACCTCTTTCAGTCTGCATTTGACCTCTTTCTGTCTCCCTTTGACCTCTTTCAGTCTCCCTTTGACCTCTTTCAGTCTCCCTTTGACCTCTTTCAGTCTCCATTTGACCTCTTTCAGTCTCCATTTGACCTCTTTCAGTCTGCATTTGACCTCTTTCAATCTCTATATGACCTCTTTCAGTCTTCATTTGACTTCTTTCAGTCTCCATTTGATCTCTCTCGAGTGCAAACATGACATCACCTGCTATCTTGACCACGACATTTTTTCTTTTTTATGCAAATGAAAAACCAGCCAAGGACAATAAAACATGTAAGAAAAAGGCTCACTTGTATTGCCGTTTCCCAAAATATAAAAGTGCAATCAAAAGAAGGGATCCCAGATTAGGGTTGCAGGTGTCTTCAAACTCCTCTCTTAAATGAGTTCAAGTCGTAAGAAGGTTCGAAATATAGATCAGGTAGAAAGTTCCAGAGTTTACCAGTAGAAAGGAAGAAAGAGTGAAGATACTGGTTAACCCATGCATAAGAGAGGTGGACAGAATAGGGATGAGAGTGAGTAAAAAGTCGCGTGCGGCGAGGCTACGGGAGGGAGGCACGCAGTTAGCAAGTTCAGAAGAGCAGTCAGCTAGTTAGTTAGTTATGAAAATAATGGTAGAAGATAGCATGAGATGCAACATTGCAGCCAATTGTAAGAGGTTAAAGATAGTCAGTTAGGAGGAGAGAGTCAATAAGACAAAAGGCTTTTGACTCAATCTTGTTTAGCAACTCTGTGTGCATGGATCCATCCCATATTTGAGATGCGTACTCCATACAGGGGCGGATAAGGCCTCTGTACAGAGTCAGCAACTGGTAGGGGGAGGAAAACTGCTGGAGACAATACAAGCCTAACTTCTTGGAAGGTGATTTAGAAAGAAAGGAGATATGAAATTTCCAGTTAAGAGTTTTAGTAAAGGATAGCCCAAGATTCTTAAGTGTAGCAAAGGAAGGTGTGTGTCATCGAGGTAGAGGGTATAGTAGTTGTCTGGAAGATTTTATTGAGTGGATAGATTAAGCAATTGAGTTATTGACGCATTAAACAACACAAGGTTTTCTCTACCCCGATCTGAAATTAAGGAAAGATCAGAGTTAGGCGTTATGTGGCGTCTCCACGTGAGTCATTTACCTGTTTCTGGTTTGGGTGTCTGGAGAAAGACGTGGAAAAGTGCAAAGGAAAGTCCTCAGCATATGAGTGGATAGGAAACTGAGTAAAATTGAGAAGATCATTGATGAAAAATAGGAAAAGAGTTGGTGAAAGCACAGCTTCCTGTGGAACACAATTATTAATAGGTTTAGAAGAAGAACAGTGGCTGTCTACCACAGCTGCAGTACAACAGTGAGGGGGTACAGAGGTAGCAGGGGGTACAGAGATAGCAGAGGTATTTACATTGGTAGCAAGGCGGCGCTTGATCTCGTGTCCCACACGAGGCATGGTCAAGCTCAGCAGAGAAGTGCGAAGCAGTAGGAAGGCGGGAAGTGGTGGAACGGGAAGTTACATACTGCGTAACAGCCACCTTAGCCTTGCCAGTAGTTTGGTGGTCATTAACCTTTACCGTCTTGGAGGGAGCGACTCCTACTACCGAGGGAGTGGAGTCAGTGAGCGAGAACAAGGTACGGTAAGGTCTCTTTACCGTAACAGGCAGACGAGAAACAGGGGAGGACTTTTCCTATCGCTCCTCCGGGAGGAAGAGCACGGGCTGACTAAGAGCCCGTCAGTGTATATACATTATAGGGGAGGACGGAGATTGGGTAGAGGTAGACATGCCTGTCAGACGGGGAAGGCGTGAAGCCTTCCCACTCCTCATGGTCACACCCTAGTTCCCTACCTACACCAGACTGCGCGCGCAGAAACACAACTAGCTAGGGGGAATAAAATATATAACCCAGCACTATTCTACAGCGGCGGGAGGGCTATACTACACCACCCTCTAAAGGGCGTCGCACTAGCCCCGCCGCTGCCCCTTGCAGGGCTTTAACCTAGCCTATCAGCGTCCCTATGGCCCGCCTTGTCATTCCTATAAACAACACTAAGGATCCCTTTCATGGAGTGGCCTACGCCTCCACTCCTTCAGGATTCACTGTCGGGTGTGTCAAGGGTCTCTAAAGGCAAACCGGAAAGGCTCGTTCAACACCAGCAGAAAAACAGCGCTTCGGGTGAGTGTGTTTACTGCTAAGCTTGGTGAGAGCGGAGCATGAAACACGTGTTGCCAGCTTGGCGGCTGGGAAGCATGTGAGCAATAGACTTTCTCGTTCTCAACATCATCAAGAGAGAACGTAAGAAATCGAGGCGTCACTATAGAAAATCTAAACCTGTGCCAATAGTGGGCAAAGAAACCTTCAATATCAACCTCTATAAATACTATCAGAGCCACAGGTTTGTGATGTAAAATATATATATATATATATATATACATATATATATATATATATATATATATATATATATATATATATAATATATATATATATATGTATATATATATATATATATATATATAATATATATATATATATAAATAAATATATATATATATATATATATATATATATAAATATATATATATATATATATATATATATATATATATATATATATATATATATATATATATATATATATTTGGCTTACGGTCCGGATGGAGTCCCTCCTGTTGCTCCCAAAAAACGGTGCTTCCGAACTCGCTCCCTGCCTGGTAAAACTCTTTCGTCTGTGTCTCTCTATTTTTACCTATCCTTCTTGCTGGAAATTCAACAGTCCGTAAAATAGATGACTGTTCCAATCCTTCAAACTACCGACCTATAGCTTTGATTTTCTGCCTTAATAAGAAAATAATGAGGCATCTATCAGCTCACAACTTTCTCTCTGATTGCCAGTATGGTTTCCGGAAAGGCTGGTCTACTGATCTTCTTGCTTTTTCTAACAGAATCTTTGTCATCCTCTTTTAGGGACTTCGGTGAAACCTTTACTGTCGACCTTGACATATCGAAAGCCTTCGATATAGTCTGGCATAAATCTTTAATTTCTAAACTACCCTCCTACGGATTCTATCCTCTCTGTTCCTTCATCTTCAGTTTTCTTTCTGACAGTTCTATTTCTGTTATAGTAGACGGTCAGAGTTCTTCCTCTAAAACTATCAACAGTGGTGTTCCTCAGGGTTCTGTCCTATCACCCACTCTCTTTCTTTTATTCATCAATGATCTCCTAAATTTGACTCAATGCCCTATGCATTTTTTAATGTCGAACAACAGACGCCCAACCCAACAAACAATAGGTGATTCAAGGCGAGATGTTATAGGACGCTTAACTTCTGATCTTTCACTAGTTTCTGATTGCAGTAGAGCAAACCTAGTTCTGTTCAATGCCTTAAAACTCAATTTCTACATCTGTCTACTCGACAGATAACTATCCCCTCCTCTTCAATGACACTCAACTTCCCCTCTCCTCAACATTAAACACACTAGGTCTACCTTTTACTAAAAGCTTAAACAGGCAATTTCATATCTCTACTCAGCTAAATTAGCTTCCAAGAAATTTGGTGTCCTATGATTTCTTCGTCCATTTTTCTCTCGCTCTCAGCTGCTTGCTCTGTACATGGGTCTTATCCATCCATGATTGGAGTATGGCTCTCATGTCTGGAGGGGTTGAACTCATACAGCTTTATTAAACATGATGGAGTCTAAAGCTTTTCGTCTCTTCTACTCTCCTTCGCTAACTGACTGTCTTGATTCTTTAAGTCACCGACACAATGTTGCATCTTTATCTCTTTTCTACCATTATTTTCATGCTGACTGCTCTTATGAACTTGCTAACTGCATTCTTCCACCCTTCTCGTGGCCTCGCTGCATAAGGCTTTCTACTTATTCACATTCCTATTCTGCCCATCTTTCTAATGCAGGAGTTAACCAGTATCTTCACTCTTTCATCCCTTACACTGGTAAACTCTAAAACTCTCTTCCTGGGGAAGATAAACTGTGAAAAGTCGGATGTCATAGTGGCCCTGCGTAACGGATTAATTTCCACCACAGGCTCAACCAGAGTATATATAATGTTTAACAAGTAAAACCACTGAGGGAGTATTG
>JAPQNM010000639.1:20000-35000 GCA_029783475.1 Metacarcinus magister | reverse complement strand
TGACACTAAAACACCAAAACTGTTTTCTTTCTTATCAGAATGTTTATCAAAGGTGCAACCTCAACGAGGATCACAAGGAAGTTCCTCAGTGAATTTAATGTTGAAGCAATATGTAGAAGAAGGAACTTTACCATTTTCCAGTGATCCAATGCTATACTGGAAAGAAGTGTCACAAACTTTAGATCCACTAAAAAAACTTGCAAAGCAAGTATTTGGTTGCACTGCTACATCTGCTCCATCTGAGCGTGTTTTCAGCATTGCTGGAAATTATTTGACTACAAAAAGAGCTCAACTTGGCACAGATTCTTTCCGTTCAATGCTACTGATTAAATGCAACAATGAATTGTTTGAAAACTTGCAAGCTTTATATATAGGTGCATTCTTTTAGTTTATTTTTGTTTTTCTTTAACTCCAACAAAATTCCACTTTTTTGTTTCCATGTAGTGCCTATTTCTGGGAAATAAAGGCCAATATTACAATGATCCAACAAAATACAGTTGTAATTTTCCTTTTTCTGCTAATGATGATAAATAAAAAACATGACAGTGCACCAAAGAAATGAAACCTCAATTTTTGTTTGCTGCTACTTCTGGTAAATAAAGAAGAGCACAATTCAAATCAAGTGTTTCTCTTAACGAAAATTTATTTTAAAAACCACCGTCTGCCTATCTCCTTGTTTAACTTAAACTTTTTTTTTCTAGTTTGAAACCATGACTTCTAGTTTTATCTGAACTAATCACTCTCAGTATCTTATTCACATCACCTGTATTGAATCCCTTGATTCACTTCATTAAACTATTCACTTAAATCTCCCCTCGTTCCACGTCACTCAAGAGAATGCAATTTAAGTAACTTAAGCCTGTCGCTGTACGGTAAATTTTTCAAACCATGAATCATCGTGGTCATCCTTCTCTATACTGATTCAATTGAACCTATTCTCCATCCTCCTATAGTAAGGTGACGAGAACTGAACGGCATAATCCATGTGGGGGGTAACCACTGCTAAATACAGTTTCAGTATCACCACTACACTTTTACTATTAACACTTCTTGAAATAAATTATAAAAACCCTATTAGCTCGATTCCTCGCCTTCAGACACTGTTGCCTGTGCCGAAGATTTGTGTTCACCCTGAAAACAGAAATCCCTTGTATTTGTAATTGTAATTGAATTTGTTCTGAAGTAATTGTAATTGTAATGTATTATTATTTCCAAATATAATTGTAATTATAATTGTAATTCAAAAATTTTGAAAGTAATTGTAATTGTAATTGTAATTAATTTTTCAAGTGTAATTACTCCAACCCTGCACGCTGCCACCTACCAATATCTCATCTCCCACCTCGTGTTCCCCTGTCTCTCCCGTCTCCCGTCTCTCTCTTTCTCTTTCTCTTTCTCTTTCTGTCTCTCTCTCTCTCTCTCTCTCTCTCTCTCTCTCTCTCTCTCTCTCTCTCTCTCTCTCTCTCTCTCTCTCTCTCTCTCTCTCTCTCTCTCTCTCTCTCTCTCTCTCTCTCTCTCTCTCTCTCTCTCTCTCTCTCTCGTGGTCTGTCATTCGTGAGGAAAGTACGTGTTGTGTTCGCTCGACCTGACTCAATTTGCTGCCACGATTGGCTGCCACACCTGCCGCCACACCTGCCCACCGCTATACAAATACGCTAAGTTCCTATCACTCCTAGGATATCTCTTGCTATCTTTTGCTGTCTCTGCACTTTAAACATTTACACGGCTCATACATACACATACATCAGTGATACATATATAATTCATGTGTTTATATTCTGCCTTTAACCCCTTCATTCGTACATTATTGTTATTACTTAATCTTAGTGTTTATTTGATTGTTCTCTATGGTGTTATTTTCTCAATAACTACTAATTCTCTCCTTATATATTTGTATTTTGTTGTTATAAAGGAAGATTTCTACATAACCCTCGCCCAAAAATTTGACCTTGAAAGTTCAGACTTGACCTTTTAATTTTTATCCGTCTACCTGCCTGAACCTTCCAAGATCTTAATCCTTGTCTAGACAGACCTCATTACCTCCTCTCAGCGTAAATTTGTCTACCTGCTCCTGTCCTGACCTCGGCTTAGTATAATCCTTCTACCTGGCCTGACCTTTCCCAATTTTAATCTTTTACAGTCCTCATTAATATCTCTTTTGACGGCGATAATCCGTCTACCTGTTCCAACCCTTTTGCATTGTTAATTCTCTCCTTATTTACAATTAATCATGTCTCCAAAGTGTGACGTGTGTGATGGGCGCTTCGCTGCTAATTTCTTTTCAGATTCGTCAGTCTGTCGTTTGTGTTTTTTACAGAAGGAAAATGATGAACTTAAGAAAAAGTTTGATATTTTACAGGAGTTCGTCACAGCAAACGTTGGAATTTTACCTCCCTTGTCTCCATCTACAGAACAGCCAACGAGTTACGCCGCTGTAGCTGCTACTCAACACGACACTGCAAGTCTCCCTGAGCGCGTAATTCAGGGGGAAGTACCTTTCACTCCTGTCAGAAATGGTGCACGACAAATGAATAAAAAAACTTTCTTACCTGTCTCTACTTATAACAGTTTTAAAATCCTGATGAAAGAAGAAGAAGAAGAGGACCATGAAACGAGAATCATCGGTGATTCTATCGTAAGAGATCAGATTACGGAGTTTTGTGGAAGAAATAGATCCAACAGGAAGAGGTTATGCATGCCCGGGGGGACGTTTGGATGACATCACAGCAGCCTGTGACGAGGCAACCAGTCAGGCAGACACTAACACTCTTTTAATTATCCATGCAGGTACAAATGATGTCATGTACACCAGATCCGAGGAAATGCTGGAGAGATACAGAAAGCTGATTCGACGGTACAAATGTAAGACTAATAAAATAATTTTTTCAGGAATCCTTTCCCGAAGTAGTGCACCCACAGCTTTTTTCAACAGGGCTTTCAGCACCAAGAACCGTCTTAATCCATTTGTACAGATGAAGGAATCGACTTTATCAACTGCTGGGATGACTTTTATAACAAACCTTTTCTTTTCAAGGACGATGGCCTGCACCTCAATCCAGTCGGGGCTGCTCGTTTAGGCAGGCTACTTAATGACAAAGTTTCTGATTTCAGGAGAAAAAGCAGTATCCAGCCTCGCACAACCTCAGCTACGTAAGTAATACCGTGTATAGAAGTAACACCGTGTATAGAAACACTAACGTAAACAATTGCCAAAAAGTTTGCATGTTTAACGCGCGGAGCCTCAGAAATAAGTTCTCAGATTTAGAAGCACTTGCAGCATCTGAAGATTTTCACATTATTGCAGTATCGGAATCATGGATTAACACAGAAAACAGAGACTTTTTAGCAGAATATAATTTGCCAAGCTATTCATATTCAGTTGCGAACGACAAAATAAAAAAGGTGGAGGTGTTCTTTTTTACGTGAAAGCCAGTCTTAACCGCACAGTGTTGCACACTGAAAAAATAGATAACGTAGATGTTATATTTTTACAACTTAAAACACGTTCTAAGAAAATTTTTATTGGACTCATTTATAGACCACCAGTACAATAATAATAGCGATAGAAAATTATTCGATCAGATAATCGAAGTAAGTAATTCATTTGAAAGCGTAATTTTTGGAGACTTTAATCTTCCTGTAACTTCATGGGGAAATTCTCTTAAATCTCATATGGGTCACGACTTATATAATAATTTGTTAGAGAGTGGCTTAAGTCAACACGTAAGCAAACCCACGAGAGGTGATAATATACTAGACCTTATATTTTCAACAAACGACGGTCTAGTAAGTAACGTTAATACGGGCTCAGAATTCTTCATGTATCGCAAAGATAACTTTGAAAAATTGAGAAAGCTTTTAGCAGATACTGATTGGAGCATAGTAGAAAACGAAACCGATGTAATTAAATCGTGGGAAAATTTCTATAACATCCTAAATGGAGCCGTTAAATTATGCATTCCCGTTTGTAAGAGATGTCCATGTAAAAATAAAAATATTAATAAACCAAAATGGTGGAATAGCCAAATTGAGGCAGGATTATTACTTAAAAGCGCCCACATGGTAAATATTTACGATCACAAAACGAAAACGATAAAAGACTAAGACGCGAAACAAAATAGATGATTAGACGAAGTAAAAAAGATCTCGAAATATATATTGCAAATAAAACGAAATCCAACCCCAAGGAGTTTTACACTTACGTACGTAATAAAAAAGTTATCACAACTAATATTGGCCCACTCCACCTAAAAGACGATAAGGAAATAAATACAGAATTAGAAATGGCCGAAGTACTAAATGATTATTTTGCATCCGTTTTTACCATTGAAGACACCGATGAAATCCAGGAAATAATCCCAGCTCAACCTAACTAAATTCCTGTAAATGATTGTGACTTAACTGGGGATACTGTAACTAAGGCACTTGATAAAATTTGAGTAAATAAAATGCCTGGTCCTGATTGTATTGCACCAAGAGTCTTAAAAGAGGCAACATATCAAATCAGGAAACCTCTTGTAATACTATTCAATAAATCTTTAAATTCTGGAAAAGTTTCCGACATTTGGAAATTAGCAAATGTTACCCCTATACAAAAGAAAGGAGATAAATCACTACCGACTAACTACAGACCAATCAGCCTCACATCCGTAGTTGGTAAATTAATGGAAATTATAATACGCGATAAACTAGTGACTTTCCTAGAAGAAAACAGCTTGATTAATAATTCTCAACATGGTTTCCGTAACAAACGCTCTTGCTTAACGAATCTCCTTGACTTTTATAACGATGTATTCAACATTTATGACGAAACAAAAGCGGTTGATATAATTTATCTTGACTTCCAAAAAGCGTTTGACAAAGTTCCCCATAAACGGTTATTAAAAAAATTAGAATCACACGGCATATCTGGGAAAATTCTTAAATGGGTTGAAGACTGGCTTTCCAACAGAAGGCAACGCGTGTCATAAACGGTAAATCATCTAACTGGCGAGACGTTAAAAGCGGTGTGCCACAGGGCTCAGTACTTGGTTCCATTCTTTTTTTAATTTATGTCAATGATATTGATGAAGGCCTCACCTGTAAGATATCAAAATTTGCCGACGATACGAGAATCACGAGTAAAGTAACTACAACCGCCGACAAACTAAAATTTCAATCAAACCTCGACACGTTAGTCAGTTGGTCAAAAAAATGACAAATGAAATTTAATGTTGATAAATGTAAAGTTTTGCATATCGGTAGCAACAATCAATTCACCAAATATACAATGAATGGCTCAGAACTTTCCAAGGTTAACCATGAAAAAGACTTAGGGGTAACTATTAGTAACGACCTCAAACCAGATAAACATTTTTCAGACGTTGTAAAAAAAGCGAACAAACTGGTCGGCTTCATCGGTAGAACTTTTGAGTATAAATCTGAAAAAGTTATCCTTACACTATATAACGCACTCGTACGCCCTCATCTAGAATATTGCATTCAATTTTGGTCACCATACTATAAAAAAGATATTGATAAGCTGGAGAGAATATAAAGAAGAGTTACTAAAATTATTCCAAGATTGCGAAACAAGTCTTACGAAGAACGACTAAAGGAGCTGAACTTATTCAGTTTATCCAAACGTAGGCTACGAGGGGACCTAATTGAGGTTTTTAAAATTTTCCATGGTTTTGATAATATTAACATAAACGACTATGTAACTACCCATCTCACAAGCACCACCCGTAACAATGGCTTAAAGATCATTGGTAAGCGTTTTAGATCGAATGAAGCGAAGCACTTTTTCTTCAATAGAATCGTAAATGTTTGGAATTCTCTCCCAGCACAAATAGTTAACAGTATTACAATTGAATCGCTTAAGAAGAAACTCGATAAGCACTTAGCATCCGTTCACCAAGTCGAATATTTCACTACTGCGTAAATTTTAAGCATAGATTACTCCTTGTTTTTCTCACTTTCCTATACAAATTCCATGATAGTTTTTCCATACTACATGGTATCACTTCCTCTTCCGGCCAGCTTCGGCTGGAGGGAGGGGTGGGTGGGGAGGAACCTTCCACTTTGCTGTCCTTTTGTCTCTTATCAAGTAGATATTATAGTAGTAGTGTAGCTAAACAGACAGCCTCGTTAGGTCCAGTAGAACTGTTGCTGTCTGTTCTTCCTTTGTATTCCTTTGTCTCCCGTCTCTCCCGTCTCCCGTGTCTCCCGTGTCTCCCGTGTCTCCCGTGTCTCCCGTCTCTCTCTCTCTCTCTCTCTCTCTCTCTCTCCTCTCTCTCTCTCTCTCTCTCTCTCTCTCTCCTCTCTCTCTCTCTCTCTCTCACTCTCTCTCTCTCTCTCTCTCTCTCTCTCTCTCTCTCTCTCCCCCGTCTCTCCCGTCTCTCTCTCTCCCATCTCTCTCTCTCTCTCTCTCCTCTCTCTCTCTCTCTCTCTCTCTCTCTCTCTCTCTCTCTCTCTCTCTCTCTCTCTCTCCTCTCTCTCTCTCTCTCTCTCTCTCTCTCTCTCTCTCTCTCTCCTCTCTCTCTCTCTCTCTCTCTCTCTCTCTCTCTCTCTCTCTCTCTCCCCCGTCTCTCCCGTCTCTCTCTCTCTCCGTCTCTCTCTCTCCCATCTCTCTCTCTCTCTCTCTCTCTCTCTCTCTCTCTCTCTCTCTCTCTCTCTCTCTCTCTCTCTCTCTCTCTCTCTCTCTCTCTCTCTCTCTCTCTCTCTCTCTCTCTCTCTCTCTCTCTCCTCTCTCTCTCTCTCTCTCTCTCTCTCTCTCTCTCTCTCTCTCTCTCTCTCTCTCTCTCTCTCTCTCTCTCTCTCTCTCTCTCTCTCTCTCTCTCTCTCTCTCCTCTCTCTCTCTCTCTCTCTCTCTCTCTCTCTCTCTCTCTCTCTCTCTCTCTCTCTCTCTCTCTCTCTCTCTCTCTCCTCTCTCTCTCTCTCTCTCTCTCTCTCTCTCTCTCTCTCTCTCTCTCTCTCTCTCTCTCTCTCTCTCTCTCTCTCTCTCTCTCTCTCTCTCTCTCTCTCTCTCTCTCTCTCTCTCTCTCTCTCTCTCTCTCTCTCTCCCCCGCCACGGTGTCCTCGGTTACCACCGGGCTGTCAAGGGTGGCGAGGCACAGGCGGGGGAGGCATGGTGGCTATCCCTCAGGCTACTCGGTGGTCATTTTCTGACTGAAGTGAGTGGCCAGGAGGTCAGCTTTTTCTTCATTTTTCACCACCCAGTCGCCAGCTTGTGATGTAAGCGGAGGAATTCTCTCCTGGGTGGTGGTGCCCTGTCTTTCCTTCACCAAAGACCACCATTGCTTGGGTTCGGTTTGGTTGGAGGGCAATTTTCTCCTGGTGTCATTTCATTTTCCCACCTTTTCTGGCCCAGGCTGCTGTTTTTATAATTTTCTTGCAGGCGGCACGGTGTAAGGCCTTGTTTCGCTGGGTGGGGCGGCGTTTAAAACGTATCCAGGCTTTATGTTTTTCCTCCGCCGCCATGCGACACCTGTAACCGAACCACGGCTGGTCTCGTGGCTCGACCCGGTACTCCCTGTGGGGGACGTGTTGGGTCTGGACGGCGAGGAGGGTGGTGGTGAAGGCAGCAGCATCTTCATCCACGTTGCCGCTGAGTACTGTTGGCCACACAGTGGCTGCCAAGGTACGCTTGAGGGCAGGCCATTCAACTCTGTCCCACAGTCAGATGGTTCGCTGGCTTGATTCCTCGCTCGCTGGATTGAGACCGAGGTGGGAGAGCACTGCGTTGTGGTTAGAACTGCTGATCCTGTTCAGTTGTTGGCAGTGCACTGAGTCACGAGGAAGGTCGATGAGAACAGGATCCAATGAGCCACCACGTACATGTGTGGAAAACGTAACATGGTTGGTGAGCCCATGGATCACTGTTAACTCAATGAAGGCCCTGCTCACCAGGTGCTGATTCATGTCACCCACGACTGCAATGTTCTGATAGGCGTGGGTGGCCATGATGGAGTCCAGCTCGTCGATAAAGAAGGTGAGTGGGGCGCCGCCTTGCCGTGGAAGACGATAAATGGTGCAGAGCAGGACAGCACTCTTATCGGCGAGTAGGAGACGGAAGAACATAGCCTCTAATTCCTCCGGGGTCTGGACGGAGAGTAACTGCCGCTGCAGGCCCTCTCGATGGCAAACAGCGACTCCTCCGCCTTGACCGGTGGTCATGTCACGTCTCACCCAGTGACAGTAGCCCGGTATTCTGTCACATGACATAACACACTCGTCTGTCAGGAATGTTTCCACCGCCACCACGATGTCTGCTTTATTCCTGAGGGCAGTGTGTGTGAGTTCCCCTATATTTGTCCTGAAGCTACGGACATTGGCTGACAGGATCCTGAGGCCGGGGGTTGACATATCCGGCTTCTAGTTCTGGTAGTGGGGGTAGGCCAGGTGTTGTAGCTGGGCTTGATGGGGCGGTGGCTGATGGGCTGGTTGAGGGGCGGCAACAGTAGCAGGGAGAGCTGAGAGACGGTCGTTTAGGAGGGAACGGAACATCCGTTCTTGTCTTGCGTCCTGTCGTTCCTCCGAAGCCTTGGTGAAGCAGCTGGCAGAGGTGTGGCCTTTACGCTGACAATACTCACACACCAGGCTCCGCCTTTCCTCCGCAAGACGCTTGTGGCACCTCTCGTGGGTGTGGTCACGTCGACCACAGAAGGCACAGGCAATGACAGTATAGTAGTTTCTTGTATGACCGCTCTGTAGGCACCTGCCACAGTGAGGCATCGTGGAAGGTGTGTCCCGCTGGTGGGTGGGAGGGTGGGAGGTATTCGTACCACTGAAGCGCCCTGTGTTATTCCAGCGGGAGTATATGAGGTTTCTTCTGTGGTTGTTATTGTTGTTGCCTCTGCCGTTGGTTCTGTTGATGTTGTTATTGTTACTGTTGTTGTTGTTGTTTCTGTTGTTGTTGATGGTGGTGTTATTGTTGTTGCCTCTGGGTTCCGCAGGTCCAGGAGCCGGGATGGAGGGTGCAGGAGCCTGGGTGGGGGGTGGAGGGGGGGGTTGACGGACCGAGTATTCCGAGGCGGATTAGCAGGGTTACCTTGAGCGTCAGGTCTAGGCTGTGTGTCTGACGTCTGGGAACCGGCATCTCGGGCTGGTTGAAAGGCGTTGTTCACTGTCGAAGAGTCGTAGGACAGGTGTCGCAAAGGCCTTGGTTTCCCGGAAGTCCACCACGTTTTTACTTCCGGTACTGAGTCACACGCCTCCCTCCAGTCAGCGTCTATTTTACTCGGAAGAGCACTGGTTGTTGTTGATATAACTGCAGTGTCTGCCTGCAGTTGAACAACAAATGCTCCGTCTATTTGCGTGAGAGCCGCTGTTAGGTTACTCCTCAATTTTACTAGGTATATGTCTCTCAGGTGTTTGTGACTTGTTTTTTTTTTTCAGAGTTACGTTCTCCGCTCTGACTTTTAATAACAAGGTTTTTACTTCCACTGGCAATATAGTTAAGACTTCCTCCGACAATATGGCCAAAAAATCCTTCTCGATCCTCTCCTCCTCTGTGACCAGGGGAGGCGGGGGGGTTGGATCTGAGTCCGTGGAAGTCGTCGTAGTGTCAGCTACTGGTTCACGAACAACCAGCTGTTGGATGCCACCTGCGACTCATAACTGTGGCACACTCGAGCAGCAGAATGTCTCTTCCGTGAAACAGTCTGTACACTCAGAGTTTGGGCAGTCATCCGCACTGCTACAGGTCAACGATGGCTTCTCCCTGATGGTGTATGAGCACACACAGCAGAATAGGGCACCAGGGTACCCAGTGTGTCCAGCCCACAAAATTTTCTTATGGGACTGAGGGGTGGGAGTCAGTGCCTCGTTGTTAATTTGCGACATTTCACTGCGATGGGAGAGTAATATGGTAACAATGGCTCTTGCAATGATGAGAGTTTGATTTAGCGGGGTTAAAAGTTCAAGGTCAAGGTCATTTGGGTCAGCCTGGCCTCCTTATCGATCGATCTGGGTCGGCCGTGAGGGTTGCCGTCTCATTAGCTGTACACTACAATTCACTTTGAGTTCACCTTATGCACTGTTTTTACATTGATATTTTATTCGTACCTCAGTGATTATTCCTCAGTGATTATTCCTCGCAGCGGTACAGGACGACTCACTTCATGTCCAGTGATGTTTTGATAGCCGCACGAATGGTGGTTTGGCGGGAATTTGTGTTGAATTAAGAGCACCTCAAACACACGTCTTGACCCCAGCTGACCTTGTCTCTCTCACTCTATCTCTCTCTCTCTCTCTCTCTCTCTCTCTCTCTCTCTCTCTCTCTCTCTCTCTCTCTCTCTCTCTCTCTCTCTCTCTCTCTCTCTCTCTCGTCAAGGACTGGTGGGATGACGAGAGAGAGAGAAAGAGAAAAAAAAAGAGAGAGATAATAAATAGGTTAGTTAGGTTAGGTTAGGTTAAGGGGAGAGGGAGACACTGGTGGTTGGCAGCACGTCAAGGAGTGATGGAGAGCGGCGGGGAGGGTGTTGTCTCTGCCCGCTGCTATGAGCTAGTGATCTCGCGCATGCGCACCTCCGCCGGGGCCACTCTATCCTGGGTGGACACTTCACACTGCTACACCGGCGATTTTACCCGGTGTGGGTTCACTCGAGGTACCCCTCTGCACTCAAAGTCCCCCTCCCTCTGCGCGTGCGCGGGAGGCGATTTTGCTGCCAACCGCACGACTCATATAATGTATCTGAGTAGTCAAACTATCCCGGGAAACCACGAGCCGAATATATCATCTACCGAATTCATCACCAGAGTAGCAGTGCGACTGTATTGTTTACAAATTTTTAGTCCCACTCAGAAGAGCGAGTCGTGCGGCTGGCAGCAAAATCGCCTCCCGCGCACGCGCGGAGGGAGGGGGACTTTGAGTGCAGGGGGTACCTCGAGTGAACCCACACCGGCGGTTCCAATATTGTGCGTATATTACGACTACTTACAATATCGCCACCCGGCGCGACGGTTGGTACGAAATGACTAGGAATACGGTATAGCAGTGTGAAGTGTCCACCCGGGATAGAGTGGCCCCAGCGGAGGTGCGTATGCGCGAGATCACTAGCTCTCAGCAGCGGGTGTAGCGAAATAATATGGGTCGCCTTGAGTAAACTGGGCCGTCTGTATCACTGCCAGACGCACGACTCATTCCTTCACAGTGCGTCGCTCACCCTCAGTGGCTCACTAGCCAGGCCGCCGAAATATACAGGGTCGCCAGGTTTTGAGTGCATTGAAATGTTGAACTCTAACCTGATATTACCGAGCTACCAGATAATACTAAGAAAAACTGAGCCTACCATCGTGTTCGTGATACATCGATGTATATCATGAGCAAATAATATTTACAGTAACTACATCTATAATAAGATAATTGAAGGAAAATGAAAGTGTATAAACATTTTTCTCACATGTTTTACTTAAACTCGCTGTATCTCTCTTAGTTTTAGTCGTATGGAATTTTAAATCACTGATTCGAAATCTCCACACTTTTCCGATCCAGTTAGTATATAACAAGTACTGATAAAAAAACATTGCGTGGTTAAAATGCTCCGTAAATTATAATGATTACAATCTGATGCCTGACTGGCCAGTTAGATGTATAGGAAATATGTTCCTAACAACTTTCTCGGACATTTTAACCACTTAATATTTTCTTTTATCAGTACTTGTTAAATACCATCAGAATCGGAAAAGTGTGCAGATTTCGAATCAGTGATTCAAAATTCCATACGAGTAAAACTAAGTTAATTACAGCGAGTTGAAGTAAAACATGTGAGAAAAATGTTTATACACTATTTAATTTCTCTTCAATTATCTTGATATAGATATAGTGTTACTGTAAACATTATTTGAGAAAATGCATTATAGTGTATTTATTAACGCCAGGGCTAATGTGTTTTTTTTTCTTCTGGGGATTCGATCTCCACCTAACTTCGTGAACAGATTTCGATCTCAGTCTACCTCCACGTCCAGGCTGTTGCTGTTCAAAAATCTAGGTCAATGAAGCCAGCCAAGTGATATGGGAAAATCTAGCAGGTTAGAAATTAGTAATCTAGGGCAAGTGATAGGAAGGAATTACACTGTGAAGGTGATAGTAGGTAACAAGTGGTTGCCACGTGTTCATTGGCTGTTGTTAAGGTGTCGTTAATACCTCAGTTTCCTCGTCTTTCGCTCTCAGATCCGAAGGAATATTCCATCTGAGACGAAAGAAGAGTGATAGGAATTAACTTGGCCAATTGTTTACTAGTGGTTAAAAAGTGTTGTATTTTGTTCGCGCACAAGCTGTTATTTTCGAATGTGCTGGTCATTCATCAAGTGTTAAGTGATACTTTTATATTTATAAGTAATTATCAAATATATATTTTTCGATACTTCATCTTCAGATATCATTATCCCTGAACTCCCTACCCTCTGACCGATTGACAAGGAAAGTGAGACCGAACCTACTATTTATTTTTATTTATTTTGGTGTGTAAATACGCAAGTATTACATTAATAAGAATAATGATGCTCCTTTTTATGTCAAAATCAAGGTATTTCAGGCTACTCTCATGTCAACATTGCTTTATGGCTGAGTCGTGGCTAGGAGGTGATTTACAACCAATTAACAAATTATACTTGTGGTGTGTCAAACAGTTGTTAGGGGTGAGGAAGACCACCTGTAATGACCTTTGCTTATTAGAATTAGGATTACCACCGCTACGTGCTCTGGTCACCAGTAAACAGCGGAGTTTTTTTTCACGTATGTGGAGCGAAAGACGATACTTTGAGGATGATCCACTAGCCCACACCATACGCACCGTCTTAAGTTATAATTACCACACTGCTCGTCTCTTAAGAGATTTACCATACAATGACATGAATGATGATGTACGAATTGCTCTTCACGATCGTAGAGAAAAAGTGTTAAACTCTGATTCATCGAGGTTTCAACTGTACTGTATTTTAAACCACAATTTGGAGTCCCATGTTATCTATACAAAAGAGAAAAATGTAAAAGAGGCGCATCGTGTATCCTGGACTAAAATACGAGTGAGCGGCCAATCGCTTGCTGTGGAAGAAGGGCGGTGGAATAGGCGTGGGAGGGGCCGTTTGCCGTTATAAGAGCGTCTGTGTGATTGTGGAGGAATTCAATCAGAAAGGCATGTCATTGAACAGTGTCTAAAGTCAGCTGTGCTGAGGCAACAATATGGGATTACCACAATGGAAAATTTACTTGTTGAAAGAGATGATTATGAGAGAGTGTGTGGTGTTATTCATAGCATTCTGTCCTTGTATGCTTAGTTTGTAAGGAACTGTAATTGTTTGGTGTATAGCTATTTGTACATGTATTATGTTGGACCATATAACTGATGTTTATGTAGTTGTAATTTGTGATCCTGTGGTCAATAAATGAATCTGAATCTGAATCTACCTCTCCTGAGCCGGTGTGGCATGTAAAAGTGACGGCCGTCGAAAAAGTGGCGACATCGCTTCTGCGCATGCGCTGGGAGTAGAAATGTCGTACTGCTGTCGGCAGAATGTTGAGATGATGGTGGTCGGTCATCACTACAGTCGCTCGCTGGACGCGATAGAATGAGGAAGAGTCTGTCATTAATAAAGTTATGTAAATATGCATCCACCATATCATTTATGTTATATATATATATATATATATATATATATATATATATATATATATATATATATATATATATATAAACGAGTGGGTGGTCAGGTGGCAGATGAATTGTATTATTGACAAGTGTAGAGTAATGAATGTTGGTCGGGAAAATGGTCAATTTCCAGTTTCACCTAACCAACGATTTTCTAATGCGCCTCGTGTTTTTCTGATTCATGTAATGAATTGATTGATTTTCTATCTCTTCTGTCGCAAATGGCTAGTTTTCAAACAATGACTGACTGTTTTTCAAGTCATGCCTACCCCTCATCCCCAATGATCTTGGGGATCTATTGGAAATCGGGCGCCCAGCTAGGAGGATATTACGTGAGTTCTGGTTAGGTTGGGGGGGTCTGGGGGCTTGCCTCCCCAGTCAAGAGGTTACTACGTGAGTTCTGTTTAGGTTTGGTTAGGTTGGGGAACTCTGGGGGGCTTGTCCCCGCCTATAAATTGTCCGGGAAAATCCTCACAACAGGTACAACATAGCAAGATAACACTGAATAGATCAGAATGTGAGAGAAATTTGGGTGTACTGGTTAGCTCAGACCTCCATCCCAGAAAACAATGAATTGAAGCTAGAAATAGGGCTAATAGGTTGTTAGGATTCATTACTAGGAGTATTAAAAGTAGAAGTGCTGAGGTTATTCTGAAGTTGTATTTAGCGTTAGTCAGCCCTCACCTCGACTATGCAGTGCAGTTTGGGTCACTGTATTATAGAATGGACATGGGAATGCTAGAGCCAGTGCAGAGGAGGGTGACCAAAATGTTACAAGGGATTCGTAATTTTAGTTATGAGAGGAGACTAAAGCTTTTGAAATTGCACTCACTGGAGAGGCGTAGAGTAAGAGATTATCTGATTGAAGTATTTAAGTGGGTGAAGGGTTTTAATAAGGGGAATGTAGGATAGTTTTTGCGGTCAGTAGTCAGGATAGAACAAGAAATAACAGATCCAACTGGAAAAATATAGATTTAGGAGAAGAAAAAAAATAGGCAGAAATTGGTTTACAAATAGGGTGGTAGATGATTGGAACAGACTTAGTCAGCAGGTAGTTAGTGCACAGACAATAGGGAGTCTTAAAAGAAGACTAGACGTCTTTATGGATGGGGACGAAAGGTGGGTGTAGGTAATAAAGGAGTATTGGAGTAACAGAATTACCACGTGTAGGCCTCCAGGCCTTTTGTAGCTTCCTTATACTATTCTTATGAGTGCCCGACGAGCACGGATCATTGGATGCATATCCCTAGCTTTTTTTTTAGTATTGTCACCAGATCACGCAGTACCAGGCTCGCTCGTGCTTTCCTCGATTATGACCTCATCTACGCTCATGCCCATGACCCACCTTCCATTGGTATGAATTGGAATG
>JAPQNM010000639.1:0-17500 GCA_029783475.1 Metacarcinus magister | reverse complement strand
TGATGCCAAATTAGATTTTTGGTATTTCTTTTTAGAAAAATGTAGATTTAATAAAGAAATAGGCAGAAATTACAGACTCAGTCAGCAAATAGTTAGTGCACAGACAATAGGGAGTTTTAAGAGAAGACGACGACTTCATGGATGGGGATGAGAGGTGGGTGTAGGTAATAAGGGAGTATTGGAGTAACAGGAACTACCTAGTGCAGGCCTCCGGGCCTTTTGTAGCTTCCTTATATTCTTATGTTCGTATATAAGTTTTTTACATTTTATTACCCAAAAGTTGGGGTTTGCAACTTAGATTTTTCTGGATTTTGGTAATAAAATGTAAAAATCTTATCCAACCGAACTAACTAAACCGAACCTATCCTAACTTAACCTAACCATAACATAACCGTAGCCAAACCTAACAACCTTAACCTAACCTAACCAACATAACATAACATAACAACATAACCAACATAACATAACACAATATAACATAACTTCAAAGGCGTTTTGCGAGGTAAATAATGGTGAGCACCGTCTGAAACCTTCACATTTGTTGAGTACACTATATATAGTATATACGACTTCATATTTATAATAAAGAGGTGGAGCAGTAGTTGTAAAGAAATACCAGATTCTTATGTATCATTAAATTCTAATTCAAATGAAAAATTTGTCAAAATAAATTCTGCTGTAATCTAAGTTTTTAAAAAATTTTATAATAGAAATCACCAACCCAGGCAAATAGGTAGGTGATGAGTATAATGGGTTTAGGAAAGGCAGGAAAGGTAAAGACTTCTAAGTGGTTATTATGTTGGTCTCAAATTTACTGTACATGAGTTATGTATATTAGGAGTGAATATATAGGAAGCACAGGAAATTAAACAAATTATACACTCCTTTTATGGTTTATTATTGTGTTAATTACCAGGAAATATAAATAAATAAGCAATATTAGCAGCGCTTGACTTTTATATCATTAACCGTTGGTGCCAGTAGGCTTATGTTGGCACAGATGGACTTGCCTCGCCTGTTATTTGACGTAGGTTATTAGATTTTTATAGTGACGCCTCAAATGTTTACATTCTCTCTTGAATATGTTGAGAACGTGCGAGGCTAATCGCTGCTACAGCCTCAGATGCATATAACGTTGTAAGTCCCGTCTGAGGACAGTATGGCAGCAATTTGGGTAGTCTTTGGCCACTCGGCGGTGATATCAAAGAATGAAAAGTGGTCAGCGAATATCGGGGATTCGAACCTGGGAACCTAGGCTCGCTCACCCGAGCGCTAGACCACTGTACCACCGCCTCCCTTGCTGTATGAACATTGTGAAAGGACACAATTTGAAAATTAACTAGTAATCCGGGGCATTAAAAGTGTGATGTGACACAAGTGGGTTCTTGGGGAAAATAAATTGTACCAAAAAAACAGTGTTCCCTAACAATATAAAAGTCTAAATTTTTTGACAATTGCATTTCAAACTGTTTCAGTCATTTGAGTATGCAGCTCTTTGCTAATTTGATTGATACTTCTGCATCATATCAGTCAAATTATCCAGAACTCACCACGAGGAGGTGGCTGCATATCGAGTTCCATCCCCCTAACCTCTTAACTTCAATTTTGTCTTGGCGTTCATCCAACAAAGTTGTAGGGGTGTATTGTATTTTGATACTGTCTGCTTGGGCTGAAAACTGAGGGAGAGTAGCAGGTGTTTCAACTTGTATTCATGCAGAATCCTTGCATGTTCTGCATATGAACAGAAAATCGTTCATCCTGACTTATTTTTTAGGGGCCTCCGGAGAGAGTGCCCCGAGACTTCTCGATGCCCGCGACATGCCCCTAAGGTGTTCCGACTTTTTTTCTCGATGGCCAGGCAAACACCATCGTAACCGCTTCGGGATCAAAAGTCGGCTAAGTGTGAACAAGGCCTTACAGGGTGAGTATGAGTGCCACTATTCCTCCAACTAAGAGGAAGACCACAATTCAAGAATTTTTGCTTTCTCCACTTTAAACTCATGTTTTCCTTTCCCGCCACACCACCAAGTTTCTCTTCCATAGGGAAAGAGAAAAGAGAGGAATGGGTAGTGGTGTTTGAAAATAGAGTTTTGCTTTCTATTCATCTTTAGTGTTTTCAAAGATGAGTAAGTGACGTAACTACTTATAGCAGTAAATTGCTTTATGACTCACTTCTGTCCCTATGAAAGCCTAGGATAGCCCCTAGGAGAAAGTGAACAAATCAGCTCATGCAAGTCGGAAACTTTTTATGGTACTTGATTCGGGGGAAAAAAACAATTAATGGTATTTACAGCTAATCCATGTAAAAACCCATCACACAAAAAAACAGCAAAGCTACAGTAAACAGATAATTATAGACATGTTCCTTTGTTGAAAACAAAAAGTTAATGCTTTTTACTACATTCCTTAGTTGTCTTTATCTATGCAAAGAGGATGCTCTATTCTGTAGTAACTTCAACCTAAAGAAGCCCTACTCATCACCTGCATGTGGTACGTTATTATAATGTCTGTAAAAGCTTAATGTGCTCAGAAACAACTTACCTGTAACTGGAAGTGCTAGCCATCTCTAGTAGAAGTAAAGCCTCAGTATAGTGTAGCCTCAGGGTAATTGTTCTTCCACAGACACCTGCAGAAAGTAATGAAAGTAGGGCAAAACTAAACATTTCAATCTTTATCTCTATCACCATCACATCTGAGTCCCCTATCACTGAAAAGTCCCTTGCCTCTCATTCCCTCATTCTTACCTACAGGATCACTCCAAGAATTTTTTCCTAAGAACATAAGGAGACTGCAAGAGGCCATATGGGCTGCACACAGTAGCTACACTACCGATTACCACCTATCATCCCTGTACATGAAGTTATGTAATATTCATTTCACACACAACTACATGAATGCTACTCCTTCACTCAACACACTCAGCCTCAATTGGTACTTCATCTACCTACTAACATTTCACTCTCCATCTTTCCAATAAATATCTCTTCGGTAAAATTTTACATCTTCACCATAATGGCGTTTGTTTACAAAATAATAATGCGTTTGCACCTCGTCCAACTCTCTACTTTTGGTTATAGAGAACATTTGATAGCTTCTATAGAGAACACTTAATAGCTTCTAAATTAACCTACCCAAACCTAATCTAAATCTAACCAAACCTTAACCTACGTTGATAAATAACAGAACCTTGTTCAAACCAAACTAAACTTTATTTTTCGAAGAGGTCTCACATAAAACATTGAATATCTCACCAACTAAGAATTTGCAACGGAAATATAATGTAAGAAAACCTTCTCAGAATGCACCAGGTAATACAAAAATATAACCCTGAATTCTCTAGAGCGTTCTGGTGAAGATGTAAAATAATACCATCTCTTCCTGCACACTCACACCCCTTTTCCATTCATAAGAACATAAAAATATAAGGAAGCTACAAAAGGTCCGGAGGCCTGCACTAGGTAATTCCTGTTAATCCAATAACTCCTTATTACCTACACCCACCTCTCATCCCCATCCATGAAGTCGTCAAGTCTTCTCTTAAAACTCCCTATTGTCTGTGCACTAACTACCTGCTGACTGAGTCTGTTCCAATCATCTACCACCCTATTTATAAACAAATTTCTGCCTATTTCTTTATTAAATCTACATTTTTCTAGTTTGAACCCGTTATTTCTTGTTCTATCCTGACTACTGATCATAAGAACTTTTCCTACATCCCCCTTATTAAAACCCTTCTAACACTTAAATACTTCAATCAGATCTTCCCTTACTCTACGTCTCTCCAGTGAGTGTAATTTCAAAAGCTTTAGTCTCCTTTCATAGTTAAAATTACGAATCACTTCCATAATTTTGGTCATCCTTCTCTGCACTGACTCTAACAAAATCATATCCATTCTATAATACGGTGACCAAAACTGCACTGCATAGTCGAGGTGAGGTTTGACTAACGCTAAATACAACTTCAAAATAACCTCAGCACTTCTACTTTTAATACTCCTAGCAATGAATCCTAACAACCTATTAGCCCGATTTCTAGCCTCAATACATTGTTTTCTGGGACGGAGGTCTGAGCTAACCTGTACACCCAAATCCCTCTCACATTCTGACCTATTCGGCATTACCCTGTTTATACATATTTCCTATTCCCCCATCTCATAACTCTCACAAGCACTCCCATTTCCATGATATTGATTATTTTTGCATATTTTTCGTATCTACTTGTTAAGTTGTTCAAATACTTACCGCACGAAGCAGTCAACTGGACAATGTTTACAAGCGAATTCGTCCCATATCGAGTGTGGCCCATTAAAAACCAAAAGGAGACTTTATTGAGGCGACAAAGATCACAAAACATGTAAGAATAATAATATTGGACACGAAAATAATGTATTTGAGTAGTCAAACCATCCCAGGAAACCATGAGCCGAATATATCATCTACAAATTTTTAGTCCCGCTCAGAAGAGTGAGTCGTGCGGCTGGCAGCAAAATCGCCTCCCGCACACGCGCAGAGGGAGGGAGACTTTGAGTGCAGGGGGTACCTCGAGTGAACCCACACCGGGACGCGGAAAGCTGGGTACGCGTTTGGCAGCGGCTGAGGGCAAGCCACACCTACCGCAGGCTTGGTGGTGCGGGGAGCAGGGTTGGCGCGTTGTTCTGGGTGTGTGGCGTTTCCCGACGCCTCAGTCATTTTACATGGCCTGCTTTTCTTTCCTTTGCTGACAAGTGTAAATCCGTCATTGTCATCTGAAGAAGGGTCGGTGGAGATAGAAATAGAGACTGGGGGCAGGTCGTGAACATCCTTCGGCAGCAGAGAGGAAAGGGCGGCAACCGAGGTGGAGGGAGCAGACAAGGGGGAGCGGGTGGAGGAGCTCTCACCAGGAGTGGGACGCTCGTTGGGGTGGGCTTGTAACGAGGCTCCAGCCGTGGTATCAGTAGTTAAATTTACTGGTCGTCGAGGAGGTGAGATAGCAGGGGCCACAGAGGTAGCAGGAGGTACAGAGGTAACAGGGGGTACAAAGATAGCAGGGGATACAGAGGTAGCAGGGGTTACAGAGGTAGCAGGGGATACACAGGTAGCAGGGGATACAGAGATAGTAGGGGTTACACAGATAGCAGCGGGTATAGAGGTAGCAGAGGTATTTACATTGGGAGCAAGCGGTGCTTGACCTTGTTTCCTACACGAGGGGCACGGTCAAGCTCAGCAGAGGAGGGCGAAGCAATAGGAAGGCGGGAAGTGGCGGAACGGGAAGTTGCGGACTGCGTAACAGCCACCTTAGCCTTGCCAGTAGTTTGGTGGTCATTTACCTTCGCCGTCTTGGAGGTAGCGGCTCCTCATACCGAGGGAACGGAGTCGGTGTTCGAGAACGAGGTACGGCGAGGTCAGGTCTCTTTACTGTAACAGGCAGACGAGAAACGGGAGGACGAAGATTGGGTAGAGGTAGACGTATAGCAGCAGAATCACATACACTATACATACCCACCTGCACACACACCCACTGCTTGAGCCTATAATTACTTCCCTCGAGACCGCGGCTGAGGTCGAGATTAACTTGACCTCACCTCACCTGTGATCTGACCCCAGGTGTCCACCAGGTCTGCGAGCCCAATATAAGCTGCCACACACACACACACTAGGTCAGTCAACCATCAGCCAACCGTGAGTCTACCTGCAGGCTACCACCACAGCTCACGTCGGGGGAGTCAAGCCTCGTGACTCCCCTCACACATCACTCACCATCTCCAGGCTCTCTGTCAACTCTACAAGCTACTTGTGTGTACAACCAACTCGTGCAGCAATAAACTAACAAAACCAAGTCAGGGTGTTGTTCCAATCCTTACGTAGCCGAATACATCCGCTACAATTGGTAACACCCGGAGTGACTTTCGAACACTCATGACAAAACCAAACAATGGAACAACACCGCCCCCCGCCGCCTGCTGCCTCACGTCCACGTGCATCACATCCCAGCATGGTATGTAGCGGCCCACCTGAAGCACTGCTGCTTCCCGTGTCGCTTCCGCTGACGGTGCCCCAGCCGCCCGGAGCTCTGCCGCACCCGCTGCCGCTCACGCAAGCGGCCCGCCAGGAGCCCTGCCGCGCCCGCTGCCCTGCTGCACCCGCTGCCGCTCACACAAGCGGCCCGCCAGGAGCCTGCCGCGCCCGCTGCCGCTCACACAAGCGGCCCGCCAGAAGCCCTGCCACGCCTGTTGCTCCTCGCCCACGCGGCCCGTCCGGAGTCCTGCCATGACCGCAGCCCTGCAGTCGCTGACTGACGTCATTATATACGCCTACGCTGACCCAGCACAAGAGCCGTAACCACCGCCCTTGCTGTCAGCACGGAGCCGTCATCCAACCGTCGTCACTGCTTCTCCTGACGCTCCTCACGCATCCTCCACGGAGCCTCGCATCTCAGCAGCCCAGGTGACTTCTACATCCCCCGCACTCCTGCAGCCGCAGTTACGCCGGCAGTGTCTCTCATCATCATGCCTCTCCATCTCATCAAGACTATTTACGGCATATGTTTGTCTCTATGTTGTGTTATGTATATTATTTTACATTCCTCTTTCCTCGTCACTATGGGGGAAGTGATATAGCAGCACAATCACATACACTATACATACCCACCTGCACACACACCCACTGCTTGAGCCTATAATTACTTCCCTCGAGACCGCGGCTGAGGTCGAGATTAACTTGACCTCACCTCACCTGTGATCTGACCCCAGGTGTCCACCAGGTCTGCGAGCCCAATATAAGCTGCCACACACACACACACTAGGTGAAGGAGCACCCAGCTGTTCTCACAGCTGAGCGGTGCACCCACAACGCCGGTCACGGCCGTCGCCTCCCCACCCGCCAAGTTCTGCTGACGCTGCGGGGACCTGTTCCCGCCTCGCTCGACCTTGGCTGCTTCGGGAGGTTTGACTGCAGGAAGTTCATTCCTGAGCCCGTCCGCTGCTTCCGGTGCCAGGCGTTCGGTCACTACCAACGCCAGTGCAGCCGGGAGAAGGACCTGTGTGGAGTATGCAGTGGGGACCACGCTTCGAGGGACTGTATCCGGCGCCTTCGCGGTGACGGTGAAAGGCCCTCCCCGTGCTGTCCCAACTGTGGTGACAGGCATCACGCCTGGAATCGCCGCTGCCCTGCACGACTCCAAAGGATCACTGGCGAACCACCGCGGCTTCAACGGGTCACTGGTGAACCACCACGGCAACGCGAGGCCGCGAGGCCCCGCCGGCCACCGCCAGCGAAACCAGCACCGCCACCAGCACCGCCCCCCTCTTCCAAGGTTCAGCCGACGCCTGGGAAGAGGCGGCACCGCAGACGACGGACGAGGAGGAAGAAAACCCGGCAGGAACCACCACTCCCCCAGGAGGGGGAGTCCAGCCGAGCCCCCGTGAAAAAGACGCCTGCTGCTGATGTGCCGCCCCCCCAGGTGGCTCCCACCCGCACGGCCGTCACACAAAAAACCGGCAGCTACACCCTCAGTGAGGCGGACTTGGTCCGCTTCCTGACGGAATACGAACACCTGTACGTACAGAAGCTGTGGGCCAAGGAAGAGCGGAACTCACACGAGCCAGCGCTGAGTGTAGCGCGGCGAGTGTTTCGAGCCCACGACCGTCTTCCCGCGCTCCTCCCTGTTGCCAGGCCACTGCAGTACATGCCTCGATTCCCTGGTTATGATGGAATCACTGAATGGTTTGACTATGACGAGGAGGAAGACGACGACTCGGTGGACAACGCCCTCCCAACCTGCTAACAAGACACCAATAACCACGGGTGGCTCTCTGTATAGCCGCTTTGCATACCTTCTTAATTATTGTTTTTATGTATGTTTATTTTTATTGTAAATTTTCATGTTTATTTTTCTTGTATTTATTATATATGGTATCAATAAAAATATAACAACAAACAACAACACACACTAGGTCAGTCAACCATCAGCCAACTGTGAGTCTACCTGCAGGCTACCACCACAGCTCACGTCGGGGGAGTCAAGCCTCGTGACTCCCCTCACACATCACTCACCATCTCCAGGCTCTCTGTCAACTCTACAAGCTACTTGTGTGTACAACCAACTCGTGCAGCAATAAACTAACAAAACCAAGTCAGGGTGTTGTTCCAATCCTTACGTAGCTGAATACATCCGCTACAGACGTGCCTGTCGGACGGGGAAGTCGTGAAGCTTTCTCACCCCTTATGGTCACACCCTAATTCCCTACCTACACCAGACTGCGCGCGCAGAAATACAACTAGCTAAGGGAAAAGAAAAATAAACCCGGTGTGGCGGGTAAAAGTGACGACTGTCTCAGAAGTGGCGACAGAATGTTGAGGAGATGATGGTGGTCGGTCATCACTACAGTCGCTCGCTGAACGCGATAAAATGAGGTGTCTGTCATTAATAAAGTTGTGCAAATATGCATGCACTATTTCATTTGATATATATATATATATATATATATATATATATATATATATATATATACATATATATATATATATATATATATATATATATATATATATATATATATATATATATATATATATATATATATATATATATACATATATATATATATATATATATATATATATATATATATATATATATATATATATATATATATATATATATACATATATATATATATATATATATATATATATATATATATATATATATATATATATATATATATATATATATATATATATATATATATATATATATATATATATATATATATATATATACTATATATATATATATATATATATATATATACATATATATATATATATATATATATATATATATATATACATATATATATATATATATATACATATATATATATATATATATATATATACATATATATATATATATATATATATATACATATATATATATATATATATATATATATATATATATATATACATATATATATATATATATATATATATATATATATATATATATATATATATACATATATATATATATATATATATATATATAT
This sequence comes from Metacarcinus magister, assembly GCA_029783475.1. Classification (NCBI taxonomy): domain Eukaryota; kingdom Metazoa; phylum Arthropoda; class Malacostraca; order Decapoda; family Cancridae; genus Metacarcinus; species Metacarcinus magister. The sequence continues at coordinate 8,468 of JAPQNM010000639.1, read as the reverse complement.
ATATATATATATATATATATATATATATATATACATATATATATATATATATATATATATATATATATATATATATATATATATATATATATATATATACAGTGGAGTCTCTTGATTCGAAATTAATTGGTTCTTTTCGGCTGTTCGAATTGAGAAAATTCGAATTAGGAAGCATTTTTTACCATTGAAATTAATGTAAAAACAATTAATCCGTTCCAGTTTATTTTAAATAAAAATACTAAATAGAAAATGCATTTTAACTTACGTGGATGATAGTAGTTGCTGGCATATGTGGATGGTGGCAGAGGGTAGAAGGATAATTACTGCTTGGATGGCGAGTCCATAAGAACAGAGGGCAACTCAAAAGCTGGTGTTTTCTCTCTCTTCTGGTGTTTATTTTCTTGTCTCTCTTTTGTTTCTTCTCGTCTTGGTCTCTTACTAGTTTCTTTTTGCACAAGAAACCTATCCAGAGTGACTTGTCTTTTTCTTTTCTGGAGAAGTTTTTTGAAGTGAGACATAACATTGTCATTCATAATGTTCACTGCTCTATTGCTGACAGTTTGGTCAGGGTGATGCTTTGCAATACACATCTGGAGTGTACCCCACATGCTACAGATTTTTTGGAGTTCAGCACTTGAAATCTCTTCCCTTTCTTCCTCGTCCTCTGATGAACTCTTGATGGCCTGCTCTATACCCTTTACCTGTTCCTCCTTCAGTTGAAGAAGGTCTTCTGTGGTTAGTTCTTCTTTGTGGTCCTCCACAAGCTCCTCCACATCATCACTGTCGACCTCCAATCCCAAACCTTTGCCAAGTGACACTACCTCATCCACTACTGTCTCTGCTGGTGCCTCCCCAAAGCCTTCAAAATCTCTTTCAGTCACACAACTTGGCCAAAGTTTCTTCCAAGCTGACCTTAGTGTGCGGTGAGAAACCTCATTCCATGCCTTGTCAACGAGGTTTATGCAGTGGAGGATATTAAAGTGGTCCTTCCAAAACTCTCCCAAGGTTAAATCGGTGTCACTGGTTACTTGAAAACATCTTGTAAAGAGACCCTTGGTGTATAACTTTTTTAAGTTGGAAATTACTTGCTGGTCCATTAGCTGCAGTAGAGGTGTTGTGTTGGGTGGCAAAAATCTGATATTGATGAAGTCATAAGTAATGTCCAGGTCATCTTCCAAACTTGGAGGATGTGTAGAAGCATTATCCATGACCAGAAGACACTTAAGGGGCAAGTTGTTCTCCTCAAGATATCTTTTCACTGCTGGGGCAAACACTTCTGTCAATCATTCAACAAAAATAATTCTTGTCACCCAAGCCTTGGTATTGGACCTCTACATTACTGGTAGTTTTGCCTTGTGCACATTATTCCTCTTGAAGACTCTTGGATTTTCTGAGTGGTAGACAAGAAGTGGTTTTATTTTAAAGTCGCCACTCGCATTAGCACACAATAAAAGAGTGAACCTGTCCTTCATTGGCTTGTGTCCAGGGAGTCCCTTTTCCTCTTGAGTGATGTAAGTTCTTCTTGGCATTTTCTTCCAGAACAATCCGGTCTCATCACAGTTGAAAATTTGCTGTGGTATGAAACCTTCACTGTCTACATAAGCAGCAAACTCGCCCACAAACTTTTCAGCACCTTCTTTATTGGAACTTGCAGCCTCACCATGCCTCAGAACACTATGAATACCACTTCGTTTGCGGAACTTCTCGAACCACCCTCTGCTTGCTTTGAAGTCTTCAGGTTCAGCATTACTTGAACTGGGAGTTGTAGCTAGTAAATCACTGTGCAGGTGCCTAGCCTTTTCACATATTATACCCCGCCGTGGGGAGTCACCTTGATGTGGTGGCGGGGCTTGAAGCGTGGTCGGCGGCGCCCCCCTCTTGCGGGGCCCTGTCCGTCACTGTAGGGTTGGTGTCCATCGGCCTCGTGGACCAAGCACTCCCCCTTCATCACTGGTAGAGGAGGCCTACCGGTGATGTTGCTCGTCCTTACCCGTCTACATCTAGGGCAGGACTAAGCCTCCCAGCGTGTTTGCCGTGCTTGGCGTCCTGTATACTCCCCGCGCTCCCTCATCTGGGAGTTGAGTCCACCGCAGGGCAGGAGGTAGTTCCCTGCGGTGGACAACACACTTCTTTGGTGGGGGAGTTGGGGTAAGACAGGTGGTCCAGTGTGGCCCCGCTGGATCAATCGGCTGGTCATGCGTTGGCTAGGGTAAAGCGGCTGCTGTCTGGTGGGCACCGCAACGGTCTCGCGGCTGCCACCTCACTCCAGGCAGTGGCTGCGTATACTTCCCCCACTACCCCTAGGGCTGTTGGGAGCCGTCGTGCCTCAACATACATCCCTCCCTTGTTGGGCTCCGTGGTGGGTGGGGGGGTGGGGAAGCGAATGTTTTCTGAATAATTTATGGCATCTTCACCACCACTTTCGCGACCAAGCTCGCTCCCTGACGTCCGCTCGTCCCCGGCCTCTTCTTCTCGATCTTCCCTTATCGCCACGCTTGAGCCTTTCCGGGCCACGGGTAGTGCAACTGGGACCACTGTCCCCTCCGCTTCGAATTCTACAGATTCGAACCGAGAATTTTTAAATTATAAGCCTAGAAAACAAAGACGCGTTAACGCACAGAAGGGCTTTTCAGGCCCTCTCATTCAGACTCTACCAGGTACTTTCGAGCCGGCATATTACGAACAATTCCTTGTCATCAAGTCTCTTGATGGTGTGTCTGTTATGGATCTAGACATATTTGACGAACATCGAGCACTCATTAAAGTTTGTGGACGCGAGCCTAAGGTCTCCTCCCAAAGGGATGGTAGTCTCCTAGTGGAGGTGTCGTCCCCGGAAGAGAGTGCTCGCCTCAGAGCGATCTCCTCTGTCCCTGGAACGCAGGTGGCGTGTACTCCACACGCTACCCTCAACCAGTGTAAGGGCGTCATCTTTCCTCGTGACGTCATGCGCTACTCAAACGAAAAGCTTCTACTCGAACTGAGTGATCAGGGTGTTGTAGGAGTTGATCGTCTACAAAGAAAAGTTGATGGAGTTCTTGTTCCCACCCCTACCCTCTTTCTCATTTTCGACCGACTCAAACTGCCTGAAGTTGTCAAACTGGCGTGGCTCCGCCTCCCAGTAAAAGCATACATACCGTCCCCTAGGCGATGCTATCACTGTCAGGCATTCGGACATGTCAGTCGTTCCTGCCGTAGGTTGCAAGATGGCCTCCCAGCGGTGTGCCCGTCCTGTGGTACAACGGATCATGATGGCACGACCTGCCCTGGTCCTGTCTCCTGTTTTAACTGCCACGGATCTCACCCAGCTTACTCAAAAGACTGCGACCGCTAAAGATTTGAGAGGGAACTACTCTCCATCAGGACCACGGAGAAAATTGATTTTGCCGAGGCAAAGCGTAGAGTTCTTACTACGCATATACGTCCAGGAGTGACTTATGCAAATATGCTGTCCTCTCTTACTAATAGACGTCAACTACGCAAAACGACTGCTACAGTGCACCAAGTGGCTAAGCCACAAAATGATTCCCACAAAAATGCTGTTGCTCCTGCTGCTCTGCCCTCTACATCTATGGAGGTGTCAGAGGAACTCACTCAGGCCCCTACTGCTACGCCATCACACCATAAGCGTAGCAGAAGTGAGGACTCCATCGAGGAGGTGCCCCTTCCTAAGGAGGCACGATCCTCTACACCCTCTGGTGGGCCTCGAAGGCCCCCACCAGTGTCGGCTCCGGCCGTCACTTCTACCCCAGTGTCGGCTTCGGCCGTCACTACCTCCCCGGTGTCGGCTCTGACCGTCACTCCCACCCAGGTGTCGGCTCCGGCCGTCACTCCCACCCCGGTGTCGGCTCCGGCCGTCACTTCAACCCCGGTGTCGGCTCCGGCCGTCACTTCTACCCCGGTGTCGGCTCCGGCCGTCACTCCCACCCCGGTGTCGGCTCCGGCCGTCACTCCCACCCCGGTGTCGGCTCCGGCCGTCACTCCCACCCTGCTGTCGGCCCCGGTCGTCACTCCCCCCCTGGTGTCGGCTCCGACCGTCACTCCCACCTCGGTGTTGACTACGACCAACACTCCTGCCCCGGTGACGGCTCTGGCCGTTACTCCCGCCCCTGTGTCGGCTACGGCCGTTACTCCCGCCCCTGTGTCGGCTACGGCCGTTACTCCCGCCTTGTTGTCGGCTCCGGCCGTCACTCCTACCCCGGTGTCGGGTCACGCCGTCATCACTGCTCCTGCTGCTGTGGCCACCTCACTGGCCACTGGGCTAGGAAAGACTACAAGGCGATTGTCCACTGCCTCCACTGCTCTAGCCACTACCATTAGGCAGGGTAAGAGCAAGAAGGATACTGGTGTTGGGAGGGTCTCCTCTAGGGGCCTCCCCACGCACCGTTAATTTTAATATTTTTAATATTTTACAGTGGAACCTTCGTGGGTTGAGAGGAAATTGGGAGGAGCTCAGTCTACTCCTGCGAAGACACCAGCCGGTCTGTGTCTGTCTGCAGGAGACTATGATTGGTTCGTCCTCCCATCCTACACCCAGGGGTTACTCTGGCTTTTACTCTCCTCATGATCGCGCGCAAGGCCATCATGGTGGAACAGCAATTTTTTTAGACAACTCACGAGGCATTGCTTTTACATCTTTTAATATTGTCTCCCCCCTGCAGCTGGTGGCTGTCCAGCTCCACCTCAGGAGAACTTACACTGTCTGCTCTTTATACCTCCCTCCCAATTCTCCAGTAGACAGAGAGGACTTCGTTTCCCTAGTCCAGCAATTGCCTTCCCCGTTTATTGTTTTAGGAGATTTTAATGGTCGGCACACCCTGTGGGGAGATACACTTATCAACCCCAGGGGAGCAATGATTGCCACTGTGGTTGAAGCCTTAGATCTAGGTATTTTTAACACCGGTGACCATACACACTACCACATCCAGACAGACACCACCTCGGCCCTAGATTTATCATTGTGTTCTCCCGACACCCTACTTGACTTCACATGGAGCGTCACAGGAGATCTTTGTGGGAGTGACCACTACCCTATACTCCTGTCTTCTCCCGACGTCCTCTCCTTACCCCGTGTCCCCCGCTGGCGGCTAGACCGCGCTGACTGGGGACTTTTTAAACAACTTGCTATAGTTGACTGCGAGGTTGATGATTTTTTAGACATAGACAGCGCTGTCGAGTATTTTACATCTATACTCCAGCGAGCTGGTGAGCTTTCCATCCCTCAGACCACAGGGTTTACCAAGCGCCGACCGGTCCCCTGGTGGTCTGATGAGTGTAGACAGGCAGTGACAGAGCGTCGTCGAGCTTTTGGTAGGTACCGTCGACACAAAACCGAATTTTTCCGGGGACAATACAGACTGGCTAGAGCTAAGGCTCGCCGAGTCCTCAAGGATGCTCGCCGTAAGTCCCTTGCATCTTTTGTCTCCACATTGAACGTGCAGACACCTATGTCGCAGGTATTCAAGCGCGTGCGGAAGATAGCAGGAAAGTTCTCTCCAGGCCCGCCTCCGGTCCTCCATGTCAACGGGGATAAGGTATCTAACAGCCAGGCGGTAGCCAACACACTCGCTGAGACTTTTTCTTTGGTGTCCAGCCGGGCCTCGAGATCTCCAGCAGTGAGTCGCCAGTTTGAGGCAGACGAGGCTCGCCAACTAGACTTTTCATCTCGTGGGGGTGAAAACTACAATGTCCCTTACTCTCCACCGGAAATGCGTTCAGCTTTATCTTCGTGTAAGGATTCTTCCCCAGGGGCAGATAACATTACATACTCAATGATCCGTCACCTAAATTCTGGATCACTGTCCTTCCTCCTAGGATTATTTAATAGGATGTGGAGTGACGGATACGTACCACCCTCTTGGAAGTCTGCTATAGTCATACCAATCCCCAAGCCTGGAAAGGACGCCTCACTCCCCCTTAGCTATCGACCCATTGCCCTTACCGTTTGCATGATTAAAGTTTTGGAGAAGATGATTAACACTCGTCTAGTCTGGTTCCTTGAGAAGGGTGGCCATCTTTCGGCAGTACAGTGTGGTTTTCGTCGATCTCGCTCTACTTTAGACGCTCTTCTACGATTAGAAAAAACTATCTGCCAAGCTTTTGCTTGCAGGCAGCGGGTTGTGAGCGTCTTTTTCGATCTTGAAAAGGCATACGACACCACCTGGAGGTATGGCATTCTACGAGCTCTCCATACGGTTGGACTCAGGGGTCACCTTCCTCTGTTCCTCCGGTCTTTTTTACAGGACCGTACTTTTAGGGCAAGAAGAAGGAGTCCCACAAGGTAGTGTCCTCAGTGTCACTCTATTCAGCGTTGCCATCAATAGCATCACCGAGTGCGTCCACCGGGACTTTCTATGCACGCTATACGCTGATGACTTTTCCCTCTCCTACACTTCCTCTCGTCTCGATGTGGCCGAGCGACACATCCAGTTGGCTCTTGGCCGGGTCACCCGTTGGGCCGATAGTCATGGTTTTAACTTTTCCCCCACAAAGACGGTTGCTATGCTTTTCTCTCGAAGCAGAGGTGATTTTAGGGATCCAGACCTATACCTCTATGGCAGGAGACTGCCAGTAGTGGAAACGACTCGATTCTTGGGCTTAATATTTGACAGACGCCTTACATGGTTGCCACACCTGCGGGACCTGAAAGCTGCTTGCCAGCGGCGGATGTCCCTGCTCCGTTTTCTTTCCCATGTGTCTTGGGGAGCTGACCGCACCATTCTCCTCATGGTACTTGCCGACAGCACACGCGCTAGGCCACTCCGGACAGAGCAGGATCAGAAGGCGTAACCGCCACATCCCCTCGCCTTCGTACTCTCGACTCTGTACATCACGGTGGAATCAGACTGGCGACGGGCGCCTTTCGGTCTTGTCCAATCCCCAGTCTACTCGTAGATGCAGGAGTGTTACCCCTCGACCTTCACCGTCAGACTCAGATGGCACGTTTGTGGTTCAGATGCCAAAGTCTCTATGGTGATCCCACTTACAATGCTGTAACGGACACTTCACGGGACGCCACTTACACCCAGCACCCGCACTTCCCAAAGCCTTTTGGCTTTCGGGCTCGTGGCGTGATTGAAGAGTTGTCCCTTCCTCGCCCTGCCATAGCTGTCCCACGATTATTGCCTGTCCCGCCGTGGAGGCGGCTGGCAGTATCGTATTGCCGTTACATGCCGGCTAACAAGAGTGCTATGTCGGAGCATGCTGCGAGGACTTTGTTCACCGATCATGCCTCCGTACATGAGGGTTGCACGCCCATTTTTACTGACGGCTCCAAATCCGATGCAGGCGTCGGATTTGGAGCGGTCTTCCCTGATTTTACCCGGTGCGGCAGTCTACCCCCCTGTACATCAATTTTTACCGCAGAGCTGTGGGCCATTTTAGTAGCGATAAAATCTCTTTTTACCTTGAATGTTGGAGGTTTTGTTATTTTTTCCGACTCCAGAGCAGCTTTGTCAGCCCTTGAGGATTTTAATAACGTACATCCAATAGTCTCAGAAATTTTCAACTGGCTCGTACTAGCAGCCCGTCGTGGGCACAGAATTACTTTTTGTTGGGTACCAGCCCATGTCTCTGTTAAAGGGAACGAGAAGGCAGATGAGCTAGCTAAGACTGGCGCCTCACGTCAAGTCACTACCTGCCCCGTCCCTCACAGAGACCTGTTTCCCACAATTCGAGCTGCTATTGTTCTAGTTTGGCAAGAGAGATGGAATGCCAATAGAGCTACCTCCAAGATGGGTGCAATTCCTAGCGCGGAAGACAACAAATTCTCTCCACTCTCTCGTCACTCCTTGCTGTCTCCCCGTCGGCAGCGCGGGAGAAGGAGGTTCTCCAACCTGGGCTAACTCACCACCACCACCACCACCCGCCGAGCGCGTCTCGAGCGCGGAAGACCACACATTCTCTCCACTCTCTCTCTCTCGTCACTCCTTGCTGTCTCCCCGTCGGCAGCGCGGGAGAAGGAGGTTCTCCAACCTGGGCTAACTCACCACCACCACCACCACCCGCCGAGCGCGTCTCGAGCGCGGAAGACCACACATTCTCTCCACTCTCTCTCTCTCGTCACTCCTTGCTGTCTCCCCGTCTGCAGCGCGGGAGAAGGAGGTTCTCCAACCTGGGCTAACTCACCACCACCACCACCACCCGCCGAGCGCGTCTCGAGCGCGGAAGACCACACATTCTCTCCACTCTCTCTCTCTCGTCACTCCTTGCTGTCTCCCCGTCGGCAGCGCGGGAGAAGGAGGTTCTCCAACCTGGGCTAACTCACCACCACCACCACCCGCCGAGCACGTCTCGGGGCGGCAAGTTTGCGGCGCGCTATACACGCACACTCCCTTGTGTCTCGTGACTGGTTTTCTCCCGCGTTGGCAGCGCCGGACGCCGACTCAAAGCTAGAGCACCACAACAAGTTTCTCGCACCCCTGTTGCGAGCCCGGGAGACTGTTTGATCTGTTCAAGTGTGTTTCTATATC
>JAPQNM010000638.1:15000-26708 GCA_029783475.1 Metacarcinus magister | reverse complement strand
CTCTCTCTCTCTCTCTCTCTCTCTCTCTCTCTCTCTCTCTCTCTCTCTCTCTCTCTCTCTCTCTCTCTCCTCTCTCTCTCTCTCTCTCTCTCTCTCTCTCTCTCTCCTCTCTCTCTCTCTCTCTCTCTCTCTCTCTCTCTCTCTCTCTCTCTCTCTCCTCTCTCTCTCTCTCTCTCTCTCTCTCTCTCTCTCTCTCTCTCTCTCTCTCTCTCTCTCTCTCTCTCTCTCTCTCTCTCTCTCTCTCTCTCTCTCTCTCTCTCTCTCTCTCTCTCTCTCTCTCTCTCTCTCTCTCTCTCTCTCTCTCTCTCTCCTCTCTCTCTCTCTCTCTCTCTCTCCTCCTCTCTCTCTCTCTCTCTCTCTCTCTCTCTCTCTCTCTCTCTCTCTCTCTCCTCTCTCTCTCTCTCTCTCTCTCTCTCTCTCTCTCTCTCTCTCTCTCTCTCTCTCTCTCTCTCCTCTCTCTCTCTCTCTCTCTCTCTCTCTCTCTCTCTCTCTCTCTCTCTCTCTCTCTCTCTCTCTCTCTCTCTCTCTCTCTCTCTCTCCTCTCTCTCTCTCTCTCTCTCTCTCTCTCTCTCTCTCTCCTCTCTCTCTCTCTCTCTCTCTCTCTCTCTCCTCCCTCTCCCTCTCTCCCTCCCTCCCTCCCTCCCTCCCTCCCGAACGAACGAACGAATACATACATTGGGTAACGAATACATACATGGGCGAGCGAATGCACATGGGGAGCATACATCGGGCGGGCGTATACATGCATGGACTAGCAAATACATACATAGGCGAACGAATACATACATGCGTGAGTGAATACATACATGGGTGAGCAAATACATACATGCACGAGCGAATACACACATGAGCAAGTGAATACATACATGGGCGGGCAAATACATACATAGGCGAACGAATACATACATGCGTGAGTGAATACATACATGGGTGAGCAAATACATACATGGGTGAAATACATTCATGGATGAGGGAATACATACATGGGCGAGCGAATAAATATATTGGTGAGTTACTACATACATGGGCGAGCGAACCCATACATGGCCAAGCGAATACATACAAAGGTGAGTGAATACATACATGGGTGAGCGAATACATACATGCACGAGCGAATACACACATGAGCAAGTGAATACATACATGAGCGATAGAATACATACATGGGCGAGTGAATACATACATGGGCGAGCAAATACATACATGGGCGAACAAATATACACATGGGCGAGCAAATACATACATGGGCGAGCAAATATACACATGGGCGAGCAAATACATACATGGGAGAGCGAATACATACATACATGGTTGAGGGAATACATACATGGGTGAGCGAATACATACATGGTTGAGGGAATACATACATGGGTGAGCGAATACATACATGGGTGAGGGAATACATACATGGGTGAGCGAATACATACATGCACGAGCGAATACATACATGGGTGAGGGAATACATACATGGGCAAGGTGTGAGTAAGTGATTGTGAGTGAGTGAGTTCGAACGAGTGAGTGTGAGTGAGTGATTGCAGGTAAACATAGCTTAACTCATCCACGCACTTTCACTTTCTCTCATCGGCAGACACCATTGTTCTGGCCAGGCGCATATCATTATTGAAATTTGGTTTACCTGCACAGTAACTTCTGTTCCTACTTAACACTAACCTAACCTAAACACTATCCTAACATAACCTAGTGGAGCAGGTGAATCTAAATGTTATCACAACAACAAATACAACAACAACAACAACAACTAATGTTATTACTATTTCTTTTACTACTACTACTATTACTACTACTATTGTTGTTGCTGCTACTACTACATCTACTATTACTACTTTTGCTACTACTACTACTACTACTACTACTACTACTACTACTACTACTACTACTACTACTACTACTACTACTACTACTACTACTACTACTACTGCTACTACTACTACTACTACAGGGAGAGGTAGTGGATAGGGGGTAGGGGGGATTGGAGAGTGGGATGAGGGAGGGAGATGGGGTAGTGATGGATGGAGGAGTAATGAGACGGAGGGAGGAGGAGCTAGGGATGGAAGAGGGAGAGGTGTGAGGGAGGAGGAAAGGGGATGGGAAGGATGGGGGAGTGGAGTGAGGGAGGTAGGATAGGGGGAGTGGAATAAGGAAGGCTGAGGATATAGGGGAGTGGAGTGAGAGAGGGAGGAGGGGATATGGATGATAGGGGAGTGGAATGAGGGAAGGTGGTGGATGTAGGGAAGGATGGAGGAGTGGGTTAAGGGAGGGAGGAAGGCATTTGTATGATAGGGGATGTGGAGAGGGGGGAGGGGGAGGTTGTGCTGTCCTCGCCCTTGGCTGGTGCTTGATCACCGCTTTCCTCCTCGTCCTTTTGCGCCGAGGGGCCAGGACATGGTTCTCCTCGTTGTCCTTGAGGATAAACACCATGTTCTGCACATCCTGCTCCACCTTGCTGAGGGAAGGCCGATCCTCGGGCCAATCCTCCATGCACGCCTTCGCCAAGGGCATGAGCAGCTCGTTGAGCCGCCGGTGTTTGGTGCACTTACACACATCTCTCAGCATCACCCCGACACTGAACACGTCACTGGAGGGCTGCAGGGGCTCGCCCTTCTTCAGCTCCGGAGACCTGTAATCGGAGGGATGCTGGTAGTCGGGGGTGCGAGGCCAGTTAAATAGCTCAAAGTAGAAGGTGTCATTGACCTTCGTGGCAAGCCCAAAGTCAATGACGTGCACAGAAGGGCTGGAGGGTCGACCTGTTACCGTGATGTTGTCACACTTGATGTCATTGTGGACAAACCCTTTGGCGTGCACCTCAGCCAGGCTCTTGGCCAGGCCCGCCACCACCCGCAGGAAAGTGCCCATGGTGCATCCCTTGATGAGGGTGCGAAGCAGGGACGTGCCGGCGTAGTCCATGACTGCCATAGCTGGCTTGGTGGTGAGGGCGTGCAGGCGTGGCGCGCCACCCGCCCCATCCACCTCCAGGGTCACGCGTGCCTCCCACAGGAACATGGTGGGTTCCCCGCCAGACTTACTGGCCTTGCGGATGGCGTCACGTCCCTTGAAGGTGACAAGGTCAACGGTGCCGAAGGAGCCTTCCCCGAGGTGTTTTAGGACAGGGAGGACATTCATTTCCTTCTCAGACATCACAGTGGTGTGAGTCAACACATACTGCTTGAAATCTTCGAGGAAAGCCTTGTCCTCTCCCTCCTCCCAAGTCTGCCTAGTTGTGAGGCTATTGATCCGTGAAACAGGTCCATGTGAATGCCGGGTCGTCACCAAGTTATCAGTCCGTGAAGCAGGTCCATGTGAATGCCGGGTCGTCACCAAGTTATCAGTCCGTGAAACAGGTCCATGTGAATGCCGAGTCGTCACCAAGTTATCAGTCCGTGAATGTCGTGTCGTGCCACCAAAGTTATCAGTCCGTATCCGAGGCTTTTTATGTTTCTTTTTAGCGTATATTATCCACCAGCGGCTTGCTAGGCCAACTGGCTTCCGCGAGACTGTTTATTAGTACCACCTGGCGCTCACTCCCCTAAGGTAACAGGATTGTAGCCACCAATCCCAAGTAAAAGCAACCAGTAGGAACAGCTGCCGCACCTCGTCAAGGTTACACAGTCTCTTGCCCAAGTGGGTGGCTACCCTTGGGCCGCGGCAGTATTATATAGTATATATAAAGGGCCTCTGCTTGAGGCACTTCTAGACTCAGAGAGTCTGATGCTGTTTTTGCAGACTTCAAAAACCGAGATGCTGAGAGTATTGAAGTAGAAAAACCACACTGAAAACAAGCTCAAAGCTGCTTCCAGCTGTCCGTGGCGAGGCGTGCCTCAGGGCAACGGGTCCTTCCACCCAGCCTCTTAGTTTTTGTTTCCGACTTTCAGTAACATTATTTACACCTTCAAAAACTGCGATGCTGAGAGTATTGAAGTAGAAAAAACCACACTGAAAACAAGCTTAAAGCTGCTTCCAGCTGTCCGTGGCGAGGCGTGCCTCAGGGCAACGGGTCCTCCCAACGAGTCTCTCGTGTCATGTTTCCCGCTTTCAGTAGTGTTCTTTACCCTTTCAAACACTGATGTGCTTTGAATATGTAACTAGAAAATGTTTCCTCGTACCCGCAGTGAGCGTGGCGAGGGACACTCTAGCGCCTCACTTCTCAAGGGAAAGCTTCACCTTCCGGGGATATTCCCGCGCCTCCCTGGCCTCCAACATGCAGAAGCCTGTTCTCACAATCTTACTTGTTCGTTCAAGGTTCATTTTCAACTTGCATTTTATGACAAGTTGTTAAACCGAGATGGCCAAAATATTGAAGTAGTTTTTAAACTCCAACCTAACCACAAACTGAAAATTTTGAATCAAATTTAATTCTTACCTCAACTCTAATCTTCAAGTGTTGTTATTGGCTGACTGGCCAAGGCTGTGTGCTTTCAGCCAGCCAATAACAACACAGCCTTGGCCAGCCAGCCAATAGCAACACGAGTATGTGGTGAGGTTGGAGTTGAGGGAAGAATTATATTTTGATTCAAAATTTGAGGTTTGTATTGAGGCCTTAGTCATACCTATCAACTATTGACGTGATAATTGGTTGACTTACAGTGTTGGTGCATCTGTGAATAATGGTGTAAACGTGAACAGTTGACTTGCACCGATCACCAACGTGGTTATAGAGGACAAGAGTAGCTTCTGTGGTGAGTAAAGTAGGCATGAGGTGAGCGTGTATCACAGTAAACATGCTCGACCACTACATGGAACAAGTATTTGACAAGCAGAGCAGCATCAGTATGGCTTAAGAGGGAGAAAGGGATGGGTTTGTTGTGCGTTGCAGCCCATCACTTCTTTTTTTACCACTTGTTACTCTATACTCCACCTCACCACCATTCCTGTATCCATTACAACTCCTATAAACCACCACACTACCACACCAATACTCCACACCACCACACTACATCACTTCCACCTCACCCATTACTAGCTGCGCCCCAAAGATCGAGTGTCCGCACTTTTCACTCTTCTCTCCTAATCACCTTTTTACCTGTGAGCATTTACCTGGCGTCACTGCGGGTCTTGGGGTGTAGAAGTGGCGGTAATGACAGGTAATGAGGGGTGGACGGGACTGCCTCTCACCTGGCTATTGATACCTGGCGTTCCTTTGACTGTAAAATGTTTTCCTTCGCTGTTTCAGAGTGAACGGTCGGTCGCAGACATGTGGATGGTGATGAAACGTTAAGGAAATGATGGTTGTTACGTTTATATTATTCTAGATGTCTTGATATTTTTGTTTTCTATCGAGGAGGATGGGATTCTTAAGTTTATCTTGGTATGTTCAACTTTGTCCTGGGATTAAGCTGCGGGAATGGTATTATGTTGATGATATAGAGGTTTACGTGGCTGGTAACTAACTTGAATGTAGTATAAGGAAGGGAAGGTAAGATAGTATAAGGTATTGGTTTCTGTCTAGTATTTTTCTATGTCTCCTTTAATTCAGAAATCATATGTGTTATGTAAAATGTAATATAACCTGATTTTACTCCATTGAAAGAGTTAGGATGCAAGAAAGCAAAATAGAGAAAAATTAACATCACTGATCATTATGGGAAGAATAGACGAAATTAATTGTTGATTATCTCTATTAAAATTGTGTTGGGGGAGGAAGAGAAACTGTACTTGTACCTAATTGTGTGAAATAAGCTTGCTTGAAGGGGGAAGGTATGTACGCCTTTATTATTATTATTATTATTATACGAGGTAAAACAATAATAATTGCAACAATGATGAAAGCTAGCAAGGGATGGGATGGAGTGTTAGAGAGGAAAGGTAAAGAGTAAGTGTGATGCAAATTGTTGAAATACAACAAAAGTAAGGAATAATAGAAAGTTATTTAATCAAGAAAAAGTTAATTTAACGAATATTGTTTAGTAGTCGAATCTTGAAGACTCTCAGAACAAAGTCGTTACCAGTGAAGAGTATATGGTGGAACGTTTAAGAAGGAGGGTGATCAGCCAGTCTTGTGTGGCTGTATTATCCTGAATCTCTTAGGAAGCATAGATAAAGTCAAATCATACCCACAAACATTGGCAGCAGCAAGAAAACGTAAACTGAGTTGAGAAGCTGCTTATGTATGTTGGGTTGACTTACCATGATCTGCTTTGACGCCGCAAACACTTACAGTATCTTGGTGCCAACGTTAATAGCGTGTTGAAGTAGCGCTCTGCATTTGTCCTGGACAGTTAAAGGCGAGCAAAAGAAGAGGGGTTGCAGGAAGAGAGGAAATGAGGGAATAGGGAAGGGAAGGGAGGCAAAAAGGAGGTTTAGAAGAATAACAGATAGGAGAGAAGGGGAAAAAAGTTAGGAAAGTGTGAGCTAAGGAGGATATGAACCTTTTTCTAACTCAAGACGGTGGTCATGATGTGTGTGCAAGTTGTACATCATATTTAGGGGTGAGGGGGCTGGGCGGGGTGAGTCTGGGTGAGGGGCGAGGATGTGATGGGAAGGAGCACTAGAGACAAGGTGACGGTCCTGGTGGCAAGTGTGTTGTAGAAAGACAGACACACACAGACAGGCACGTGAGTTGACTAAGAGAGAAAGAAAGAAAGTGACTCAACCAGTATCGCCCTGCCTCTCGGTAGTCACAAGTCTCTCTCCCTCTCTCGCACCTGAACCCTTGCTGCCCTCTAACGCCTCCTCGACTCACACCTGCAGCGCGGTAATGCAATATTCAAAACCAGGCCAACAGACTCACACGTAGGGCGCCGAGGAACCAGGAACCAGGAACCAAAGCATTGTAATTAAGGAAGGACCTCGCTATTCAATTGTTCTCACCTCTCCTCCCCACCCAACCCTCCCCTCCTTCCCTACTCGCGTACCATACCACCTAATGCAGCAGTGGAATAATTAGCGCGATGCGTGTGTGTTGCGCCAGCCTCACCCTCCCTCCCTTCCTCCCTCCCTTATTCTCTTCTCTCAAAACCGTTTCTCTCAATATTTTCTTCCACAGGAAAAATATCACCAGTCAACAAAGTGAGAAGAAAATTTTTTTTTATTTATGATGCGGATTTCCATCACTCAGCGACTTTGTGTGTGTGTGTGTGTGTGAGAGAGAGAGAGAGAGAATAGATAAATAAACAGACAGACAGACAAACACAATGGAGACACGAAGACAAACCAAAATCAACTAAAATAAAGTCAGAGAAAGAAGAGAAAGAGAAGATTCACTTTTACGAGATCATCGCTTTTCCCTCGTGAATTTTAGATAAACTTTCCACCTTCGTCGTGTCTGTGACTTGTGAAATGAGGTAACTATGGAAAAGAATAACATTGTTGGAAAGACTTTTTTTTTTTTTAACTGCAGAACAAAAAGAAAGAACAGTAGTTAGCTCCTCGAAATGATTGAGTTCGTATATATTTTTTTTTCCCTTAACATTTCGAGCAAATTTTTCCGGTGTGCTTTCAGTTTTGTGGTTGTCTTATGATTTATAAATGAAATAATGTAGTTCCTGCCGCCATTAAGTGTAAATATTATTGTTTACTTCTTCCAATTTATTTTCCTCAGTTACTATTAAGGTTTTGTAGATATTTATTTACCTTCCTCTGTCTAGTGTGTGAGGCGTATCAAGACAACTCTGCGGCTCAATCAGTATTATATTTTTGGTACTCTTCCAATGTATATTTAATTCAAAGATGATCTTTATTTCTTTTTGTTACGGTAGTGAGTTGTTTGAAATTTTGTTTAAAGTTTTTGGTTATCAAGACTGACTTATTTGAATATCTGTATCTTGAAAAATAAAGTTTCCTCTCTGTCTGCCTGTCTCTCTCTTTCTCTCTATCTTTTTGTTCTCTCTCTGTGTAGTAAATGATTTTGTTTGTCTTTCTGTTGATCCATTTGTGTGTTTGTGGTCTGTCTCTTCAAACAATTCCATTCTGTGCACATCGCTATTTCTTTTATTCGTCTGGAAATCCATTTTCTCCTCTGCCATCCCTCCTCCTCCTCCTCCTCCTCCTCCTCCTCCTCCTCCTCCTCCTCCTCCTCCCTTCTTGTCCCTCACAGGTGGTGGAAAGTGGAAGACAGCTGGTACAGTGCTGGTTACGCTTCACCCATCCTCTCCTCGCCTCTCCTCCTTTCCCTTCCCTTTCCTCACCTCCTTTGTCCTCTCTCCCTCACCCATTCCTTCCACTACCTCCTTTGTTCGTCCTTACTCGCTCGCTTCGATTCTGAGCACAGGATTATTCCATTCAATGACCATAAAAAAACACGTTCCTAATTATGAAAGTAGAGGACGAAGTGGTGGTGGTGGTGGTGATGGTGGTGGTGGTGGAGGAAGGGTACAGTGAAGCTAGAAAGAGTTTAACGAAAAATAACAATAAATGATTCCCAGGCTGAGAAATGTAATATGTAAATTTGAGAGGCGAACACATTGAACATTCTGCTTTGAACGAATACTTAAAGGACGTTTAATGCCAAGTTGTTTTGTCCTGGCTAATTGGGTGTGGATGTTACCTGAGAGAGAGAGAGAGAGAGAGAGAGAGAGAGAGAGAGAGAGAGAGAGAGAGAGAGAGAGAGAGAGAGAGAGAGAGAGAGAGAGAGAGAGAGAGAGAGAGAAAGAAAGAGAGAAAGAGAGAAAGAGAGAAAGTTATGTACAATTTTCCTCTACATAACATCGGTGTACACTGTTGGTTTTGTGGATCGTGCAGGTTAATGGGTAATGTTACGTGACTAATTGGCAAGTTACCTGTGTTTGTGATGCATTAATGGCAGGTAGTTTTACTCATGCATTGTTGTTGTTGTTGCTGTTATTGTTGTTGTTGTTGTTGTTGTCTGGTGGGGTTATGTTATCAGGTGTGTACGTGTGTGTGTGTGTTTGTATGTGTGTTTGTTTGTGATCCTTGACGAACAAAGCATTGACGCTGTTGTGGTGTTGATGTTTGTGTTGTTATTGTTGTTATTATTGTTGTTGTTGTTGTTGTTGTTGTTGTTGTTGTTGTTGCTGTTGTATCTGAAGCGTTACTCTTTTTCAGCTCATTTCCCTCACCCCTTCCATCCCTTAAACCCTTCTTCATCTCTCACACCACCCAAACCACCATCTCTTCTTCCTCCTCCTTCTCCTTCTCCTCCTCTTCCTCCTCCTCCTCCTCCTCCTCCTCCTCCTCCTCCTCCTCCTCCTCCTCCTCCTCCTCCTCCTCCTCTTCCTCCTCCTCCTCCTACTACTACTACTACTACTATTACTACTACAACAATTACTGCTGCTACTGTTGCTATTGTTGTTGATGGACTATGTATTATTTAACAATTGCTCTCTCTTAGTCAAATCATTCTAATTCACATATATGAATTTACGATGAAGAGATAGAGAAGGAAGAGGAGAAGGAGGAGGAGGAGGAGGAGGAGGATGAGGAGGAGGAGGAGGAGGAGGAGGAGGAGGAAGAGGAGGAGGTGGAGGAGGAGGAGGAATCATCTTTACTTTGATGAATCAGGGAGGGTGAAGGGCTGGCAGGGATGAGAGTAAGAGTTTGGGGGAAGAGACTATAGTGAAGCAAGAAATGGTGAGAGGAGAGCAAGGTGAGAGTGAGGGAGAGGAAATCAGTGTGAAGGTGATAGGGGAACAGGGGTGATTGTACATAGAGAGCAACAAAGGGGAAATCAGGGTAAGGGTGAGCATATGAGAACAGGAAAGGTAAGCAGGGTGAGGCAGGATGAAACAGAGTGAGTGGGAGTGTGGGAGAGACAGGCAGCTTAGTGTCAAGAAGGGACTGAAACTCCTCTCACTCAGTGCCAATTTGTGCTGAGATGTGCGTGAAATGACCAAGGCACTGCTCTCTCTCTCTCTCTCTCTCTCTCTCTCCTCTCTCTCTCTCTCTCTCTCTCTCTCTCTCTCTCTCTCTCTCATCTCTCTCTCTCTCTCCCTCCCTCCCTCCCTCCTCTCCTCTCTCCCTCCCTCCCTCCCTCCCTCCTCCCTCCCTCCCTCCCTCCCTCCCTCCCTCCCTCCCTCCTCTCCCTCCCTCGCTCGCTCGCTCGCTCGCTCGCTCTCTCTCTCTCTCTCTCTCTCTCTCTCTCTCTCTCTCTCTCTCTCTCTCTCTCTCTCTCTCTCTCTCTCTCTCTCTCCTCTCTCTCTCTCTCTCTCTCTCTCTCTCTCTCTCTCTCTCTCTCTCTCTCCTCTCTCTCTCTCTCTCTCTCTCTCTCTCTCTCTCTCTCCCTCCCTCCCTCCCTCCTCTCCTCCCTCCCTCCCTCCCTCCATCCCTCGCTCCCTTGCTCCCTCGCTCCCTCGCTCTCTCGCTCTCTCGCTCTCTCGCTCTCTCGCTCTCTCTCTCTCTCTCTCTCTCTCTCTCTCTCTCTCTCTCTCTCTCTCTCTCTCTCTCTCTCTCTCTCTCTCTCTCTCCCTCTCTCCCTCCCTCCCTCCCTCCCTCCCTCCCTCCCTCCCTCCCTCGCTCTCTCTCTCTCTCTCTCTCTCTCTCTCTCTCTCTCTCTCTCTCTCTCTCTCTCTCTCTCTCTCTCTCTCTCTCTCTCTCTCTCTCTCTCTCTCTCTCTCTCTACACCACCACTAGAGGAATGAATATAAGACTAAGAATTAAAGTGAATATACGCTGTTTAGTCTTCCCTTAAGGAGACTTCAGACTCAGTGGTTCCAAATTGAAGTTTTATCATCGGCTGGAGAGGAAGAGGAGGAGGATTAGGAAGTGGCTGGCTAAGGCTTAAGAGGAAGAGGGAAGAGGGAAGAGGGAAGAGGGAAAAGGAGCAAGTGCCTGGTAGGACTTATGAGGTGAAATTAGGAATGGAGGAGAGAAGTTAGGAAGAGGAAGGAGGAGTAAGGAAAAGTGGGAATAGACGTAAATGTAATTAAAACGGAAAGGAAAGAATGTGTAATGTGATGAGAGGAAATTAAAAGGAAATTAAAAGAAAAAGTGTAAGAGAAGTAGTTTTAAAGAAAGAAAGAAAGAAAAATTCTGGTATCCTTACTCACCATCCACTCACCATCCTCACTCACCATCCACACTCACCATCACTCACCACAATGTAATATCATCACATCAGTCTCATCCTGTCATCACTATTCAGCGAAGCATCCAACCACACTTACCTGGCCGGGCGTTAATTAAGTCTGACCTTCACCTGCATCTAGCCTGTGCAGCATAACACTCAGGTGGAGGCAGGATCATCCCCCTTACAACTTACCTGCCAGCGCCGCCACCTCTCATCTCCCCTCGCAACACCTGAGTCTGCGTTAATGAAGGAAGGCCAGGTGAGTGGAGGGCGCAAGGGGTCATCACACCGCCACCACACCACCGCGACGATGAAGCTGTGGCAGGTGAGCTACGAAGGATGATGACGGGAGTAACAGGTAGATAGTGATAGGAAGAAGAACGAGAAGAAGGAGAAGGAGCAGAAGAAGAAGGGAAGAGAGAGAGAGAGAGAGAGAGAGAGAGAGAGAGAGAGAGAGAGAGAGAGAGAGAGAGAGAGAGAGAGAGAGAGAGAGAGGAGAGAGAGAGAGAGAGAGAGAGAGAGAGAGAGAGAGAGAGAGAGAGAGAGAGAAAAAGAAAAAAAAAGAGGGATTATGGAAGATGGAGGTGAAAAAAAAAGTTTCAGGTTCAAAGAGGCAAAATAAGGTTATGTTTTCTTTTTCCTCCACACGAGGGGATGGAAGGCAGCTTAGGCTTAATGTTGGCCTCCAACATATACTCGTTCCTGCCTCCCTTGAGAGCCTGGCAGAAGA